>SJYX01018590.1:41355-58557 GCA_006410675.1 Oreotragus oreotragus | reverse complement strand
ATAAAGTCTGACACTGTTTCCACTGTTTCCCCATCTATTTCCCATGAAGTGATGGGACTGGATGCCATGATCTTCGTTTTCTGAATGTTGAGCTTTAAGCCAACTTTTTCACTCTCCTCTTTCACTTTCATCAAGAGGCTTTAGGTACTGTGAATGTGTCAGTCTTTTTTTTTTTAACCCGTTAAAAAAAAAAAAAAACTGAAGTAAACTTACAATGTTGTGTTGGTTTCAGGTATACCCTTTAAGAGTGCTGTCTCTAATCAACCCAGGCCTTTGGGGCTGCTGAAGTTAAACCTGAGAGATGGCGAAGGACAGGGAGGTCTGGTGTGCTGCAGGCCGTGGAGCTGCAAAGAGCTGGACATGACTGAGCGAATGAACAACAAGTGGGGGCTGGTCTTCCCGCTGCAGGACCCCTGGGCTGGGGGAAGCTCAAAACTCTCCTCCCTGTGGGATAACCTACACACTGTATTTATTCTCGCTTGTGGATCCCGCGCCTGGGGGTACAGGCCTTGACGGTATCTTGAGTGCACCCCCCTCCCTAACTTGTTGTGGTTCCTTCCTTGTGTTTTACTGTAGAAAGTCTTCCCTGGTAAGTCCTGATCTTCTTCATTGATGTCCTACAGATAATTGTGATTTTGGTGTACTCGTGAGAGGAGGTAAGCTCAGTTCTTTCTACTCCGCCAACATGGCTGATGTCTCCTGAATTGTGTTTTGAATAATTTGGGAGGTGGCTGCGAAACCATTCTGGTTCCTAGAGTCGACGTTAGAGGTTGCTCTGGGCTGCCTCATTTCTCCCTGATCTTTGGGTCAGAGAAGTAGTAGAAACTGGTGGCATGTCTATTTCCCAGGGACTGGGACCTGTTCCCTCATCTCACACATAAAGGTCCCATAGCCCTTTCATCTTCAAATTTCCTTCAATGCCTGGATAGGTGTCTGGAACCATGGTGAAGGAAAGGGTCAAACAGTGTGTTAGCCTGCGGTCCCCCATTCACATGTGACAGTGAGGATTTCTAAGGCACTGCCAATGCCTGTGGCAACAAGACCCTGATTGAGGAGTGGATGGAGGGAGAAACAGTATTTGCACCTAATGAATGGTATGGGAGCTGGGATAGGTGATGTGGTGCTGCTCCCTGGAAGGAAGTAATCAACATTTCCAGCTGGATGGTAACTCCTCTTGGAGAAGGCCAGGAAGGAACTGGGCTTCACTGGGGAAAGGGTAGACTGCCCTCCAGAGCTCTGCGCCATCAAGAAGCCTCAGACACCTGCTGCTGCTGTGAGGGGAGCCAGGTCAGTCTCCCAGCTTCAGTGTGCCACCAACCCCATCCAGGAGGAGATTGAAATGCCTACAAAGTAGGTTTGATCACCCCCGTTTTAGAAGTGAAGTGGCAGAGACAATAATGGTGAAGAGACTGGCACAAGTTTCACTGTTGTAAAAAGTGGGAGAGCTAAGGCTCCAGTCAGATTTCTGGCCCCAACTCCAGGGCTCTCATATCTGTAATTCAGCTTGGTGGCTTGGAAAGCTCTTCCACTTTAGTATTTGTAGGGCCTTGGATAAGGCGCTTGAGATTATAGTACAGATGATGTGGAAGAGTCTGCCACTGTGCTAGCAGTAACAAGAGCTCAATAAATGGGCTAGGTGTGGCAGATGGGAGCGAGGGAGGTTAAAACAAGAATAACACTGGGTCTTGGCCCTGAGGAACTTTATAGTTATGAGCAGTTAGGCTCATGACCTGGTTTTGAAGCATGACTTACTATGAAGCTATTTCACTTTGGGAAAATTGCTTATTCTCTCTTTGCCTTGGTTTCCTCATCTGTAAACTGGGCATAATTGCAGTGTCTTCTTCCATAGGTTATTGTGGAGATTAAATGAGTGAATGCATGTTTGTTCATTTTGGTCAGTGCCTGATACACAGAAGGTTTGTGATACAGGGTAGTTGTCAATACTATTATATAGATATGTAAAAATGTAAACAAAAGATCTAGGTAACAAGTCAACAAAAACAATAGAAGGAATGGCACAAGAGAAAAACCAGAACTTTTCAAGTATGTTCTAAGGAGAGAATTTGCTACTAGGTTTGGAAACATGTGCAATTCATTACCACATGGAAAATGATTTTGTTCTTAGTTGATCATAAAGCAGAGTCCAGAGGATAATGCCAAATCTTTCTTTAAAAAGAACAAAACAAACAAACAAAGAAAAAAAAACCAAAACATGCCCCATTGTTCTTGGTTCATTCTGAGCATCTTCTGCAAGGACAAGTCATCTGAATGTTCATGGATCATCTGGAGCAAGTCTTCGGCATAGAGAGCATTGTTTTCTTTTATGCTTCATACTGTAACTAATTAGTGTGAAGTTAGTGAGTTTAAGCAACACGAATTTACCATATTATGGTTTCAGAGGTCAGAAGTCTAAAATCAAGGCTGCATCCTTCTGCAGGCTTAAAAGAGACTTTTTTTTTGCATATACCAGTTTCTATGGGCTGCCTCCATTCTTTGACTCACAGTCCCTCCTTTCATCTTCAAAGTCAGCACTGTAGCATCCTCCCTCCTCTCTGACCTCCCACCTGCCTCTTATAAAGATTCTGATGATTATACTGGCCCACCAGGATAATCTAGAATAATCTTCCCATCTCAAGGTCCTTAACGTAATCACACCTACCTTATTATATATATGTAAAGTAACATATTCACCAGGTTCTGGTGATTCCCCAGGTTCTGGGAATTACTATGGGACATCTTTCAAAGGCCATTATTTAGGCCTATCACAAGTGTCTCTAAGCCAAATACATCTTTCTCTTGCTAACATGTGTGACCTTGCTTAGAATAACCAGCAGGATCTATTATGTAAATTCTTCAACCCACCGTGTGTAAAGAGAGGAAAAAAATGCCAACGGTAAAGGAGAAGTAGGAATCCTGTCCTAGTACTTACCAGTATAAAACTTGCTGTGTGATTTCTGGTGAGAGCAGTAAGGGCAGTCTTTTTTATTGGGAACAAAATTTTTTAAATATCTTGAGAAAGGAGCCAGTCCAATGAAAATTTTATTTACCTGTCAAAACACTTTTATATAACTTGATGTATGGCTATGCAGTGCTCTAAGTGCTTCAGATATAACCATGCAATCTACTAACAACTTCATGATAATAGAAGAACATTCTATTAACATGACATTCATTCTATAGATGAGGAAACTGAGACACAGCCAAGGTATAGGGGTGAGCCCAAGTTCACACAGCTAGAAGCAGTAGCTCCTCATAAAGTGTTATGGCATGATTGTGAATAGCAGAGCCCTGTTTCCAATGACCTTGAGCACACCACTCAGGGTTTTATGTGTCCTTGAACCCACATTCTGAGTGTCCCATCTGGGTGGCTTTTTGTGTAGACGGTACAGCACAAACATGGTGAGAAGAAGTTTTCATCTACTGGAATATTGTTGTCTCACTTCTGAAAGGGCTTCCCCCAGATAGTGCTAATGGTAAAGAATCCACCTACCAATACAGGGGACACAAGAGATGTGGGTTCATTCCCTGGTCAGGAAGCTCCCCTTGAGAAGGGCTTGGCTATGCACTCCAGTATTCTTGCCTAGAGAATCCCATGGACAGAGGAGGGCTGGGCTATGGTCAGGTGGGCTACAGTCCACAAGGTCACAAAGAGTCAGACACAACTGAAGCACCCTTGCACTCCCATCATAGAACCACCTCCCTGACAGGAGCTAAATTAACAAGATAGGGGACTTGCTAGTACAGACTCCCTTCAGCCAGCGCTCTGGCCCAGATTCATGATCTAGGCTATGTCAACCTGATGCACTTGACAGGACTTTCCCTTGGGAACCAAAGGTGAAACAGAGCAGGACCCTATGCTCCTCTCCTCACCCCTCTATGTCCTCTGCCTGCCTTATATCTGTGGAAAGACTTCAGCCAAAGAAAAAGTTAAACCAGAGAAGTGAAAACATGCAAAAACAAAGGAACACAAAATAATAATTAAGCACAGTCAAGGACCTTTAATTCTTCCTCAAGGGCTATAGATTATCAGTTCAGTTCAGTTCAGTTGCTCAGTAGTGTCCGACTCTTTGTGACCTCATGGACTGCAGCACACCAGGCTTCCCCATCCGTCACAAACTCCCAGAGCTTGCTCAAACTCATGTTCATCGAGTCAGTGATGCCATTTAACCATCTCATCCTCTGTCATCCCCTTCTCCTGCCTGCAATCTTTCCCAACATCAGAGTCTTTTCCAAGGAGTTAGTTCTTCACATCTCATGGCCAAAGTATTGGAGCTTCAGCATCAGTCCTTCCAATGAATATTCAGGACTGATTTCCTTTAGGATTGACTGGTTTAATCTCCTTGCTGTCCAAGGGACTCTCAAGAGTCTTCTCCAGTACCACAGTTCAAAAGCATCAGTTCTTCAGCACGCAGCTTTCTTTATAGTCCATTCATGTCCATCGAGTCAGTGATGCCATTTAACCATCTCATCCTCTGTCATCCCCTTCTCCTGCCTGCAATCTTTCCCAACATCAGAGTCTTTTCCAAGGAGTTAGTTCTTCACATCTCATGGCCAAAGTATTGGAGCTTCAGCATCAGTCCTTCCAATGAATATTCAGGACTGATTTCCTTTAGGATTGACTGGTTTAATCTCCTTGCTGTCCAAGGGACTCTCAAGAGTCTTCTCCAGTACCACAGTTCAAAAGCATCAGTTCTTCAGCACGCAGCTTTCTTTATAGTCCAACTCTCACATCCACACATAACTACTGGAATACCATAGCTTTGACTATATGGACCTTTGTTGGTAAAGTAATGTCTCTGCTTTTTAATATGCTGTCTAGGTTGGTAATAGTTTTTCTATAGATTCTGAGCCATATCCTGTAAGCTGACTTATAGATACTGAAACTCCCAGGTAGAAGAAATTAACTCTATGATGACTAGAATGAAGCCATTACATAAGCTGCCACTATTCTGAGTACTGGCCTTGAGAAAATGGGAACAAAGTTACCTTGGAACTTAAGATTAACTGTATCTAAAACAATCAAGGTGTTGTTGTCAGACCACTGATGACCAATTTCAAGATGACAGAACTGACTGTGCTCTTTCTGCCTGTAGCCCCCACCCTAAGCCTAGAAAAGCTCTTATCCACTGACTGTCAAGGGCAGAGGAGGGTGGTCAGCCTTTGGACAGGCTCTCCCTCCCCCACATTGCCAGCATCCAAATAAAGCAAACTTTCCTTTCCACCAATATTGCTCTTTCAGGGCTCTTTAACAGCGAGCAGCAGGACCCTACTTTTGGTTATAAAGGGAAGCAATGGCCCCTGACAACTTAGGTTGGTATCAGAACAGCAGTAAGGAATCAGTTCCTGGGCTTGACCCTGGTCCTCCAGACATTGCAACATTTTTGCAAGCCAATAAGTATCCAATTAGTACATCCTTTTGCCAGAGTCTCCTACCACTTGCAACTAAACCCTGGGTAATACTGATATGAAGAACTGACTCACTGGAAAAGACCCCAATACTGGGAAAGATTGAAGGCAGGAGGGGAAGGGGATGACAGAGGATGAGGTGGTTGGATGGCATCACCAACTTGATGGACATGACTTTGAATAAGCTCCGAGAGTTGATGATGGACAGGGAAGCCTGGCATGCTGCAGTCCAAGAGGTCTCAAAGAGTTGGACATGACTGAGTGACTGAACTGAACTGAATACTTACATTTGCAGATACTTAACAAACATCATTTACCAGGAGTTGGTCTTAAGACCTCCTCATGTACAGGCTCATTTCATCCTCACAATAATCCCATGAGGTAGGTACTATGATTATGCCCCTTTTTACTGGTGAGGAGACTAAGGCATAGTAGAGAAAGTAATTTGAGGCTAAGTAATTTGCCCCAAATGATAAACAATGAAATCACAAGGCTAGGATTTGAACCAGGCTGTGTGGACCTAAACCTGAACTCTTAATCACCACACATACTGTTTCTCTACAGGCTTTTAATTTCATTTATTTATTTTATTGATTACATAATAGTTTCATCATAGAGCCATTCAAACATTATAGAAGAATAGAAAAAAGAAAATAGGACTTCCCTGGTGGGCCAATGGTTAAGAATCTGCCTGCCAATGCAGGGGGCACAGGCTTGATTGCTGGGCCAGGAAGATCCCACGTGCTGTGGGGCAATGAACCTAAATGCTGCAACTACTAAAGCCCTTGTGCCCTAGAGCCTGTGTTCCACGAGAGAAGCCACCACTGAGAATCCTGCACACTGCAACTGTTGAAAGCCCTCATGCAGTGACAAGGACCCAGCACAACTGAAAATAACTTTCTTTAAAAAGCAACTGCACTGTTGATGGTAAACCATTGTCTACAAATGTATTAGCTTCTTAAACTTAATTAAAATTAAATAAACTAAAGATTTGGTTCCTTGGTCACACTTACCACATTTCACAGGCTCAGTAGCCACATGCATCTCCTGGCTACTGGTTTGGATGACAAAGCACAGATAGAAAATTTTTTCATCATCACAGAAAGTTCTGATTGGTGGCCCTGAGAAACTTGGCCTTTGTTTCCACAGTTCTCTGGGACAGTGAACAAATGCATGTAATTTTATATAAAAGGAATGCTTCACATGCCATTGTGGTTATTTTCTTGTCTATGGCTCTGGCCTCTCCCCTCTCTCCCTAGGTGTGTAGGAGCCCTTCTGGGCCTGCCCCTGCACTCTTACCCTCATGGGAAGTTTCCTATCACATGTAGAAAGGTTTGCTGTTGGTAAACACTTGCTTTTCTTCTGTTAATAAAACATTGTGGAAATACTTCTGAGTCAGCCAATTCAGATCTAACTTATCCTTGTTTGTGGTCTTGTGGAATTTCACTGTTCACATACAAGACAAATTTTGAGGTGCCTTCAGCCTCTTTCACAGGGGTTGGGTGATTGGATTGAAAAGCATTTTTATATTTAATGGTCATAGATATTACCAGATTCCAGCCCAAAGGGGAGACTGACCCCCACTTTCTCCAGTAATGAGTGAGTATATTCTGCCTTCCCCCACTGTCTCCAGACACTCCACATTCTGACCCAGCATTAGGTGCTATTGACAGCTTATGGTGAACAGTGTCAGATTTGTGATCTCCGAATAAGATTTAGCTTTGGGACAAGGGGCCAGGCTTGCTGACTCAAGAGCTTTTGTATCAGTTCAGTTCAGTTCAGTTCACTTGCTCAGTCATGTCCAAATCTTTGTGACCCCGTGAACCACAGCACACCAGGCTTCCCTGTCCATCACCAACTCCCAGAGCCAAACCAAACCCATGTCCATTAAGTCAGTGATGCCATCCAACCATCTCATCCTCTGTCGTCCCCTTCTCCTCCTGTCCTCAATCTTTCTCAGCATCAGGGTCTTTTCAAATGAGTCAGCTCTTGGTATCAGGTGGCCAAAATATTGGCGTTTCAGCTTCAACATCAGTCTTTCCAATGAACACCCAGGAATGAGCTCCTTTAGGATGGACTGGTTGGATTTCCTTGCAGTCCAAGGGANCACATCTAGATGTGTATAAGAGACAGTCCCTGTACCATCCTTCTGGGTCATCCCAGTGCACCAGCCCCAACATTGCCTTCTTTTAAAATATCCATGATTCTCCAAGTCAGAATGTATTTCAGTTAAGCTACCCAGATGTCTCTGACTCTTTGTGAACCCGTAAACTGCAACATGCCAGGCATCTCTGTCCATCACCAACTCCCAGAACTTGCTGAGACTCTTGTCCATTGAGTTAGTGATGTCATTGGTGATGTCATCCAACTATCTAATCCTCTGTAATCTCTTTATTANGCTACCCAGATGTCTCTGACTCTTTGTGAACCCGTAAACTGCAACATGCCAGGCATCTCTGTCCATCACCAACTCCCAGAACTTGCTGAGACTCTTGTCCATTGAGTTAGTGATGTCATTGGTGATGTCATCCAACTATCTAATCCTCTGTAATCTCTTTATTATCCTGTCTTCAATCATGCCCAGCATCAAGGTCTTTTCAAATGAGTCAGTTCTTCACATCAGGTGGCAAAAGTATTGGAGCTTCAGCATCAGTCCTTCCAATAAGTTCTTCAGGACTGATTTCCTTTAGGATGGACTAGTTGGATCTCCTTGCAATCCAAGGGACTCTCAAGAGTCTTCTCTAGTGCTACAGTTCAAAAGCATCAATTCTTGGGTGCTCAGCTTTCTTTATGGCCCAACTTTCACATTCATACCTGACTACTGGAAAAACCATAGCTTTGTATATATGGATCTTTGTTGGTAAAGTAATGTCTCTGCTTTTTAATATGCTGTCTATGTTTGTCACAACTTTTCTTCCCAGGAGCAAGCATCTTTTAACTTCATGGCTACAGTCACCATATGCAATGATTTTGGAAACCAAGAAAATAAAGTCTCTCACTGTTTCCATTTTTCCCCATCTGTTTGCCATGAAGTGATAGGACCAGATGCCATAATCTTGGTTTTTGAATGTTGAGTTTTATGCCAGCTTTTTCAATCTCTCTTTCACTTTCATCAAGAGGCTCTTTAATTTCTCTTCACTTTCAGCCATAAGGGTGGTGTCACTGTATATCTGAGGTTATTGCTGCTTCTTCCGGCAATCTTGATTCCAGTTTGTGCTTCACCCAGCCTGGCATTTCACTCTGTGTATAAGTTAAATAAGCAGGGTGACAATATACAGCCTTGACATACTCCTTTCTCAATTTGGAGCCAGTCCATTGTTCCATGTCCAGTTCTAACTATTGCTTCTTCTTTTTTTTTTTTTTTTTTCAGTCACCATATGCAATGATTTTGGAAACCAAGAAAATAAAGTCTCTCACTGTTTCCATTTTTCCCCATATGTTTGCCATGAAGTGATAGGACCAGATGCCATGATCTTGGTTTTTGAATGTTGAGTTTTATGCCAGCTTTTTCAATCTCCTCTTTCACTTTCATCAAGAGGCTCTTTAATTTCTCTTCACTTTCAACCATAAGGGTGGTGTCACTGTATATATGAGGTTATTGCTGCTTCTTCCGGCAATCTTGATTCCAGTTTGTGCTTCACCCAGCCTAGCATTTCACTCTGCTTTTTATGCCAGCTTTTTCAATCTCCTCTTTCACTTTCATCAAGAGGCTCTTTAATTTCTCTTCACTTTCAACCATAAGGGTGGTGTCACTGTATATATGAGGTTATTGCTGCTTCTTCCGGCAATCTTGATTCCAGTTTGTGCTTCACCCAGCCTAGCATTTCACTCTGCGTATAAGTTAAATAAGCAGGGTGACAATATACAGCCTTGACATACTCCTTTCTCAATTTGGAGCCAGTCCATTGTTCCATGTCCATTTCTAACTGCTGCTTCTTGACCTGCATACAGATTTCTCATGAGGCAGGTAAGGTGATCTGGTATTTCCATCTCTTTAAGAATTTTCCACAATTTTGTGATCCATACAGTCAAAGGCTTTAGCATAGTCAGTGACACAGAAGTAGATATTTTCTGGAACTCTTGCTTTTCCTATGATCCAACAAATGTTGGCAATTTGATCTCTGATTCCTCTGCCATTTCTAAATCCATCTTGAACATCTGGAAGTTCTTGGTTCACATAATGTTGAAGCATGGCTTGGAGAATTTTGAGCATTACTTTGCTAGCATGTGAGATGAGAGCAATTATATCCTAGTTTGAATATTCTTTGGCATTGCCTTTCTTCAAGATTGGAAGAAAACTGACCTTTTCCACTCCTGAGGACACTGCACTGTTTTCCAAATTTGCTGGCTTATTGAGTGCAGCACTTTTGCAGCATCATCTTTCAGGATTTGAAATAGCTCAACAGGAATTACATCACCTCCACTAGCTTTGTTGGTAATGATGCTTCCTAAGGTGCAGATGGTGACTGCAACCATGAAATTAAAAGACGCTTACTCCTTGGAAGAAAAGTTATGACCAACCTGGATAGCATATTCAAAAGCAGAGACATTGTTTTCCCGACTAAGGTCCATCTAGTCAAGGCAATGGTTTTTCCAGTAGTCATGTATGGTTGTGAGAGTTAGACTGTGAAGAAAGCTGAGCACTGAAGAATTGATTCTTTTGAACTGTGTTGTTGGAGAAGACTCTTGAGAGTCCCTTGGACTGCAAGGAGATCCAACTAGTCCATTCTGAAGGAGATCAGCCCTGGGATTTCTTTGGAAGGAATGATGCTAAAGCTGAAACTCCAGTACTTTGGCCACCTCATGCGAAGAGTTGACTCATTGGGAAAGACTCTGATGCTGGAAGGGATTGGGGGCAGGAGGAGGAGGGGACGACAGAGGATGAGATGGATGGATGGCATCATTTACTCAATGAACGTGAATCTGAGTGAATTCTGGGATTTGGTGATGGACAGGGAGGCCTGGCGTGCTGTGATTCATGGGGTTGCAAAGAGTTGGACACGACTGAGCAACTGAACTGAACTGAAGGCTCACGTGACTTCTCACTCCAGAATGTCTGGCTCTAGGTGAATGATCACACCATCATGGTTATCAGGTTCATTAAGATCTTTTTTGTATAGTTCTTCTGTATATTCTTGCCATCTCTTCCAAATGTCTTCTTCTCCTGTTAGGTTCATACCATCTCTCTCCTTTATTGTGTCCATCTTTGCGTGAAACGTTCCCTTGGTATCTCTGATTTTCTGGAAGAGATCTTAGTCTTTCCCATTCTATTGTTTTCCTCTATTTCTTTACATTGATCACTGAGGAAAGCTTTCTTATCTCTTCTTGCTATTCTTTGAAACTCTGCATTCAAATGGGTATATCTTTCCTTTTCTCCTTTGCCTTTCACTTCTCTTCTTTTCTCAGCTATGTGTACGGCCTCCTCAGACAACCATTTTGCCTTTTTGCATTTCTTTTTCTTGGGGATAGGTTTTTTTTTTTTTTAATTTAAATTTATTTATTTTAATTGGAGGCTAATTACCACCATCTCCTGTATATAACATTTTATGAAACTCTGTCCATAGTCCTTCAGGCACTCTGTCTATCAGATCTAATTCTTGAATCTATTTGTAACTTCCATGTAAGGGATTTGATTTAGGTCATACCTGAATGGTCCAGTGGTTTTCCCTACTTTCTTCAATTTAAGTCTGAAATTGACAATAAGAAGTTCATGATTTGAGCCATAGTCAGCTCCCAGTCTTGTTTTTGATGACTCTATAGAGCTTCTTCATCTTTGGCTGCAAAGAATATAATCAATTTGATTTCAGTATTGACGATCTGGTGATGTGTAGAGTCTTCTCTTGTGTTGTTGGAAGTGGGTGTTTGCTATGACCTTCTTGGTAAAACTCTGTTATCCTTTGTCTTGCTTCATTTTGTACTCCAACAACCAAACTTGTCTATTACTCCAGATGCCACTTGACTTCTTACTTTTACATTCCAGTTCTCTATGATGAAAAAGGACATCCCTTTCTGGTATTAGTTCTAGAAGGTCTTATAGGTCTTCATAGAACTACTCAACTTCAGCTTCTTCAGCATTACTGTTGGGGCATAGACTTGGATTACTGTGATATTGAATGGTTTGCCTTGGAAATGAACGATCATTCTGTCATTTTTGAAACTGCACCCAAGTATTGCATTTCAGACTCTTATTGACTATGAGGGTTACTCAATTTCTTCTAAGGGATTTTGGCCCACAGTAGTAGGTGTAATGGTCATCTGAATTAAATTTGCCCATTCTAGTCCATTTTAGTTCACTGATTCCTAAAATATCGATGCTCACTCTTTCCATTTCCTGTTTGACCACTTTCAATTTACGTTGATTCATGGACCTAACATCCCCAGTTCCTATGAAATATTGTTCTTTACAGTATCGGACTTTACTTCCATCAGCAGTCACATCCACAACTGAGCACTGTTTTGCTTTGGTTCAGCCTCTTCATTCTTTGTGGAGCTATTTCTCTACTCTTCTCCAGTAGCATATTGGGTACCTGCTGATCTGGGGAGTTCATCTTTCAGTGCCATATCTTTTTGCCTTTTTGTACTGCTCACAGGGTGCTCAAGGCAAGAATACTGAAGTGGTTTGCCATTCCTTTCTCCAGTGGACCACATTTTGTCAGAACTCTCGGCTATGACCCATCCCGTCTTGGGTGGACCTACACAGCATGGCTCATACTTTCATTGAGTTAGACAAGGCTGTGATCCACGTGATCAGTTTGGTTATTTTTTTGTGATTGTGGTTTTCATTCTGTCTCCCCTCTGGAGGAGAGGGATAAAAGGCTTGTGGGAGCTTCCTGACAGGAGGAACTGGCTGTGAGGGCATCAGTCTCTTGCTCTGATGGGTGGATTACTCTTTAATCCAATTTTCTGTTGGTTGGAGGGGCTGTGTTCCCTCCCTATAGTTAAGCCTGAGGTGAACCCCTTCAAAAGGACTTATGCCAGCCCTCCCCGAGGCTCCCAGTACTGTGGTACTCAGTGCCCCTGACCCCGAGGAAAGCCACATTGACTCAGTAGTATCTTCCATTTCCTTCACATCTAGAAGCCTTCCCATTTTCTCACCCCTCTGTCTTTCCCCAGATCAAGTCCTGTGCCTTTCTAGTTTTACTTCTTTTCCTGGATTCCTCCCTATTCTTGGGCTTAGCTAGGTCCACTTCTCCAGACCCACTCCTCACTGTCTCTGCTCTACATTAACTCCATCTCCCCTAAGTCCCACCTTCTATCCAACTCTTTTTGGGTCCCTGCCAATCACACAGGGCCACCCTCTTGCTCCCACTTGCAACACATACACCAAGCCTTTCCTGGGCCTCCCGTGCAGGGAGAATTGCTATATCAATGGAACAATGGCCTATGCTGCTTGCTGCTTCTCTGAGGTGCAGCTTAGGAATGTCTGCATGGAGTTCCAGCAGTCCAGGGTAGGTGGGGCTGGCTGGCAGCTCTTGGTGAAGAGCATGGGCTACAGCTAAATCAGGTAGCTTTTGGTGGGCTAAAGTCATGTGGAGCAGCAGCGGGAGGAGTGGGGTGGTGGGGTGAGAGGACTGGGGCCCTGGGTTTGGAGATTTTCAGGCTGTAGCCAGAAGTCCAAACCCCGCAGGTCTTCTGGAGCCCAGAGGAGTGGGACTGAGGTGCCTCCAGCCAACCTTGCCCCCTACAGGTCTCAGGGAGTGCAGAGGTCATCAGAATTTAGTTTCAGGTCTGAAGCCTGGGAAAGTAGTTTGTTTGAGAAGGTTAATATAATAGAGTTAAAATCTGGATGGGCTGATTCTTAACCCTATGCACTTGCCTGCAAAGGACGTGGAGTCGCATTCCTGGTGGACAGCAGTGCAGTGCTGTTTGTGTTGCAAGGAGTATTTTAGGATTAAATTTAGGTAGAAAAGAGACTGGACTATTCAGACATAGAGTTGATGTGCAGGGTGACTTGTGGGGTAAGGAGTGTTGCTGAGAGGAAAGCTACTGTCATCTCTAGTCATTTTACTGACTTGCCACCTTTGGCAGCTGCTCCCTTCCTTGTAAATTACACTTAATAACTGTAGTCTGAAGCTTCTTCGAGAAAGATTAACTAAAAGGATAGGAGGAATGACATTGGGAGCATGCCTGCAGGCCTTTGGAGCCAGGTAACCGGCCAGGTGGAATGATGGCTTATCATTGGTTGCTTTGTGTGCTAGCTAATGCATGGTTCAGTTCAGTTCAGTTCAGTCACTCAGTCGTGTCCGACTCTTTGCCACCCCATGAATCGCAGCATGCCAGGCCTCCCTGTTCATCACCATCTCCCAGAGTTCACTCAGACTCACGTCCATCGAGTCCGTGATGCCATCCGGCCATCTCATCCTCAGTCATCCCCTTCTCCTCCTGCCCCCAATCCTTCCCAGCATCAGAGTCTTTCCAGTGAGTCAACTCTTCGCATGAGGTGGCCAAAGTACTGGAGTTTCAGCTTTAGCATCAGTCCTTCCAAAGAAATCCCAGGGCTGATCTCCTTCAGAATGGACTGGTTGGATCTCCTTGCAGTCCAAGGGACTCTCAAGAGTCTTCTCCAACACCACAGTTCAAAAGCATCAATTTTTTGGTGCTCAGCCTTCTTTGAAGTACTGGAGTTTCAGCTTCAGCATCATTCCCTCCAAGGAAATCTCAGGGCTGATCTCCTTCAGAATGGACTGGTTGGACCTCCTTGCAGTCCAAGGGACTCTCAAGAGTCTTATCCAACACCAAAATTCAAAAGCATCAATTCTTCAGCGCTCAGCTTTCTTCATAGTCTAACTCTCACATGACCACTGGAAAAACCCAGCACAGCCAAAAAAAAAAAAAAGATGTGGTACATATATACAATGGAATACTACTCAGCCATAAAAAAGATGGAAATAATGTCGTTTACAGCAAGATGAATGGCTCTAGAGATGATCATGATATGTGAAGTAAGTCAGAAAGAGGAAGACGAATACCATATCAGATACCATATCACTTATTTGTGAAATGTAAAATATGACACAAATTAATTTATGTACAAAACAGAAACAGACTCTCAGACATAGAGAACAAACTGCAGTTGCCAAGGGGGAGTTGGTTTGAGGAATGAGGGATTGTTGAATGGCTCTAGAGATGATCATGATATGTGAAGTAAGTCAGAAAGAGGAAGACGAATACCATATCAGATACCATATCACTTATTTGTGAAATGTAAAATATGACACAAATTAATTTATGTACAAAACAGAAACAGACTCTCAGACATAGAGAACAAACTGCAGTTGCCAAGGGGGAGTTGGTTTGAGAAATGAGGGATTGGGAGTTTGGGATTAGCAGATGTAAACTATTATATATAGAGTGAATAAACAACTAAGTTCCACTGTAGGGCGCAGGGAACTACATTCAATATCCTGTGATAAATCATAGTGGAAAAGAAAATGAAAGGATTTATATATGTAACACTTTGCAGTATAGTGGAAATTAACACAGCATTGTAAATCAACACTTCAATAAAATAAATATTAAAAATATTTTGTTGGCCTACATTCTAAACTATTGCTGTGGGTACTGTTGAGTTTTAATAATACATGTAAACATCACATCCCAGCTACACAATTGACCTCAAATGCACATGAATTCAGCCACACATATTTGTTTCAAAAGTGAATTATGATGGTTCTCAATAATCTTAGTGGAATTCAGGTGTGGCTTGGGCCTTCAGCCCCTGTGGTACCACACATTGAAGAGTTCAGTTTGGTTCAGTCGCTCAGTTGTGTCTGACTTTTTGTGAACCCATGAACTGCAGCACATCAGTCTTCCCTGTCCATCACCAACTCCCAGAGTTTACTCAAAGTAATGTCCATTGAATCAGTGATGCCATCCAACCATCGTATCCTCTGTCATCCCCGTCTCCTCCCACCTTCAATCTTTCCCAGCATCAGGGTCTCTTCCAATGAGTCAGTTATTTGCATCAGGTGGCCAAAATATTGGAGTTTCAGCTCCAACATCAGTCCTTCCAATGAATATTCAGGACTGATTTGCTTTAGGATTCACTCCTTGACTCCTTGCAGTTCAAGGGACTCTCAAGAGTCTTCTCCAACACCACAGTTCAAAAGCATCAGTTCTTCAGCACTCAGCTTTCTTTATAGTCCAAATTTCACATCCATACATAACTACTGGAAAAACCATAGCTTTGACTAGATGGACCTTTGTTGGAAAAGTAATGTCTCTGCTTTTTAATATGCTATCTAGGTTGGTCATAGTTTTTCTTCCAAGGAGCAAATGTCTTTTAACTTCATGGCTGCAGTCACCATCTTCAGTGATTTTGGAGCCTAAGAAAGTCTTTCACTGTTTCCATTGTTTCCCCATCTATTCACTATGAAGTGATGGGACTGGATGCCATGATCTTTGTTTTCTGAATGTTGATTTTTAAGCCAACTTTTTCACTCTCCTCTTTCACGTTCATCAAGAGGCTCTTTAGTTCCCCGTCACTTTCTCCCATAAGGGTGGTGTCATCTGCATATCTGAGGTTATTCATACTTCTCCCAGCAATCTTAATTCCAAATTGTGCTTCAACCAGCCCGGCATTTCACATGATGTGCAGGGTGACAATATACAGCCTTGACATACTCCTTTCTCGATTTGGAACCAGTCTGTTGTTCCATGTCCAGATCTAACTGTTGCTTCTTGATCTGCATACAGATTTCTCAGGAGGCAGGTAAAGTGGTCTGGTATTCCCATCTCTTTAAGAATTTTCCACAGTTTTTTGTGATCCACACAGTCAAAGGCTTTGGTGTAGTCAATAAAGCCTATGTAGATGTTTTTCTGGAACTCTCTTGCTTTTTCAATGATCCAATGGACGTTGAAGAGTACACAACAATTTTTTCAAATAGAATGAGGCTTGAATCACATATTCTGAAGCACCAAGCTTTAACATTGTTCTTCAAGGGTCAGGGCACAGAAACTGTGCAGAAGGCTAGGAACAATGCAACAACAATGCAAGTAAGGAAATAGACAATCCATGGAAAATAGAGTCAAAATTTGAAGAAGAATATCAGGAAACATGATGAAAGTGCTGGTCTTCTGTTGCGAAAAGAAATCAGAAAGACAGTGTTTGAACACCTGGATCATTTTTACCAGCAACAAGACACTCATTCTGAAGAAATGGACCAAATAATGTCAGTGTTCGCTCTTTAGTCATTTTCTCTAAATTCAGTATAAGAGGAAAATCTTCAGAGATCTTACTAAATGTAATAGAAACGTGGGCTTCCTGGGTGGTGCTAGAGGTAAAGAACCTGCCTGACAATGCAGGAGACCTAAGAGACGCAGCTTCAACCCTTGAGTTGGGACGATCCCTTGGAGGAGGGCATGACAACTCACTCCAATATTCTTGCCTGGGAAATCCCATGGACAGAGGAGCCTGGCTGGCTACAGTCCATAGGGTCGCAAAGAGTTGGACCTGACTGAAATGATTTACACACATGCACATACACATTTTAAACTTGTTGATAGCTTATGGTGAATGGTATTGGATTCCTGATCTTCAAAGGAGAGAATTTTGCTTTGGGACCAAAGACATAGCTTCAGTCACTCAGAGGTTTGTGTGTCAAAAGTTTTATTACAGTGAAAAAGGGACAGAGAAAGCTTCTGATACAGACATCAGAAGAGGGCAGAGAGTGCCCGCCTCACGAGTTTGGGTGGAGCTTTGTATACTTTTCCAATTGTGTGAAAGTTAATCAGTCATGTAGGACTCTGCGATCCCATGATCTATACAGTCCATGGAATTCTCCAGGCCAGAACACT
>SJYX01018590.1:7516-40711 GCA_006410675.1 Oreotragus oreotragus | reverse complement strand
TGTATGATCTTTTTAATGTGTTGTTGGATTCTGATTGCTAGAATTTTGTTGAGGATTTTTGCATCTATGTTCATCAGTGATATTGGCCTGTAGTTTTCTTTTTTTGTGGCATCTTTGTCAGGTTTTGGTATTAGGGTGATGGTGGCCTCATAGAATGAGTTTGGAAGTTTACCTTCCTCTGCAATTTTCTGGAAGAGTTTGAGTAGGATAGGTGTTAGCTCTTCTCGAAATTTTTGGTAGAATTCAGCTGTGAAGCCGTCTGGACCTGGGCTTTTGTTTGCTGGAAGATTTCTGATTACTGTTTCAATTTCTGTGCTTGTGATGGGTCTGTTAAGACTTTCTATTTCTTCCTGGTTCAGTTTTAGAAAGTTGTACTTTTCTAAGAATTTGCTCATTTCTTCCAAGTTGTCCATTTTATTGGCATATAGTTGCTGATAGTAGTCTCCTATGATCTTTTGTATTTCTGTGTTGTCTGCTGTGATTTATCCATTTTCATTTTTAATTTTATTGACTTGATTTTTCTCCCTTTGTTTCTTAATGAGTCTGGCTAATGGTTTGTCAATTTTATTTATCTTTTCAAAGAACCAGCTTTTGCTTTGATGATTTTCGCTACAGTCTCTTTTGTTTCTTCTGCATTTATTTCTGCCCTAATTTTTAAGATTTCTTTCCTTCTACAAACCCTGAGGTTCTTCATTTCTTAAACCGTATGATTATCTCAATAGATGCAGAAAAAGCCTTTGACAAAATTCANGGCTTTATCCCAGGAATGCAAGGATTCTTCAATATTCGCAAATCAATCAATGTAATTCACCACATTAACAAATTGAAAAATAAATGCCATATGATTATCTCAATAGATGCAGAGAAGGCCTTTGATAAAATTCAACATCCATTTATGATAAAAACTCTCCAGAAAGCAGGAATAGAAGGAACATACCTCAACATAATAAAAGCTATATATGACAAACCCACAGCAAACATTATCCTCAATGGTGAAAAATTGAAAGCATTTCCCTTAAAGTTAGGAACAAGACAAGGGTGTCCACTCTCACCACGACTGTTCAACATAGTAAAGTTGCAGGATATAAAATTAACACACAGAAATCCCTTGCATTCCTATACACTAACAATGAGAAAACAGAAAGAAAAATTAAGGAAACAATTCCATTCACCATTGCAACGAAGAAAATAAAATACTTAGAAATATATCTACCTAAAGAATCAAAAAACCTATATATAGAAAACTATAAAACACTGATGAAAGACATCAAAGAGGACCCAAATAGATGGAGAAATATACCATGTTCATGGATTGGAAGAATCAATATAGTGAAAATAAGTATACTACACAAAGCAATCTATAGGTTCACTGCAATCCCTATCAAGCTACCAGCGGTATTTTTCACAGAACTAGAACAAATAATTTCAAGATTTGTATGGAAATACAAAAAACCTCGAATAGCCAAAGCAATTTAATAGATGGAGAAATATACCATGTTCATGGATTGGAAGAATCAATATAGTGAAAATAAGTATACTACACAAAGCAATCTATAGGTTCACTGCAATCTCTATCAAGCTACCAACGGTATTTTTCACAGAGCTAGAACAAATAATTTCACAATTTGTATGGAAATACAAAAAACCTCAAATACCCAAAGCAATCTTGAGAAAGAAGAATGGACCTGGAGGAATCAACCTTCCTGACTTCAGGCTCTACTACAAAGCAACAGTCATCAAGACAGTAGGGTACTGGCACAAAGGCAGAAATATGGATCAATGGAACAGAATAGAAAGCCCAGAGATCTATACATCTGTGTCTCTTTTGCTGTCTCGCATGCAGGGTTATCATTACTATCTTTCTAAATTCCATATATGTGTGTTAGTATACTGTATTGATGTTTTTCTTTCTGGCTTACTTCACTCTGTATAATCAGCTCCAGTTTCATCCAGCTCATTAATGCTTGGGGCTGGTGCATGAGGATGATCCAGAGAGATGATATGGGGTGTGAGGTGGGAGGGGGGTTCAGGACTGGGAACTCATGTACACATGTGGCGGATTCATGTCAATGTATGGCAAAACCAGTACAGTATTGTAAAGTAAAAGAAAGTAAAAATAAAAATTAAAAAAATTAATAAAAATTAAAAAAATTAAAAATAAATTTTAAATGAGCTGATTTAAAAAAGAAGAAAGCTCAGAGATAAATCCATGCACCTATGCACACCATAATCTTTGACAAAGGAGGCAAGAATATACAATGGAGAAAAGACAATCTCTTTAACAAGTGGTGCTGGGAAAACTGGTCAACCACTTGTAAAAGAATGAAATTAGAACACTTTCTAACACCATACACAAAAATAAACTCAAATTTGATTAAAGATCTAAGCATAAGACCAGAAACTAAAAAACTCTTAGAGAAGAACATAGGCAAAACACCCTCCAACATAAATCACAGCAGGATCCTCTATGACCCACCTCCCAGAATATTGGAAATAAAAGCAAATATAAACAAATGGGACTTAAGTAAAATTAAAAGCTTTTGCACAATGAAGGAAGCTATAAGCAAGGTGAAAAAACAGCCTTCAGAATGGGAGAAAATAATAGCAAATGAAGCAACTGACAAACAACTAATCTCAAAAATATACAAGCAACTCCTGCAGCTCAATTCCAGAAACATAAACGACCCAATCAAAAAATGGGCCAAAGAACTAAACAAACATTTCTCCAAAGAAGACATACAGATGGCTAACAAACACATGAAAAGATGCTCAACGTCACTCATCATTGGAGAAATGCAAATCAAAACCACAATGAGGTACCATTTCACACCAGTCAGAATGGCTGCTATCCAAAAGTGTACAAACAATACATGCTGGAGAAAAGGAAACACTCTTACACTGTTGGTGGGAATGCAAACTAGTACAGCCACTATGGAGAACAGTATNATGCTGCAGTCACCAACTGCAGTGATTTTGGAGCCCAAGAAAATAAAGTCTCTCACTGTTTCCATTGTTTCCCCATCTATTCACTATGAAGTGATGGGACTGGATGCCATGATCTTTGTTTTCTGAATGTTGATTTTTAAGCCAACTTTTTCACTCTCCTCTTTCACGTTCATCAAGAGGCTCTTTAGTTCCCCGTCACTTTCTCCCATAAGGGTGGTGTCATCTGCATATCTGAGGTTATTCATACTTCTCCCAGCAATCTTAATTCCAAATTGTGCTTCAACCAGCCCGGCATTTCACATGATGTGCAGGGTGACAATATACAGCCTTGACATACTCCTTTCTCGATTTGGAACCAGTCTGTTGTTCCTTGTCCAGTTCTAACTGTTGCTTCTTGATCTGCATACAGATTTCTCAGGAGGCAGGTAAAGTGGTCTGGTATTCCCATCTCTTTAAGAATTTTCCACAGTTTTTTGTGATCCACACAGTCAAAGGCTTTGGTGTAGTCAATAAAGCAGATGTAGATGTTTTTCTGGAACTCTCTTGCTTTTTCAATGATCCAACGGACATTGAAGAGTACACAACAATTTTTTCAAATAGAATGAGGCTTGAATCACATATCCTGAAGCACCAAGCTTTAACATTGTTCTTCAAGGGTCAGGGCACAGAAACTGTGCAGAAGGCTAGGAACAATGTAACAACAATGCAAGTAAGGAAACAGACAATCCATGGAAAATAGAGTCAAAATTTGAAGAAGAATGTCAGGAAACATGATGAAAGTGCTGGTCTTCTGTTTCGAAAAGAAATCAGAAAGACAGTGTTTGAACACCTGGATCATTTTTACCAGCAACAAGACACTCGTTCTGAAGAAATGGACCAAATAATGTCAGTGTTTGCTCTTTAGTCATTTTCTCTAAATTCAGTATAAGAGGAAAATCTTCAGAGATCTTACTAAATGTAATAGAAACGTGGGCTTCCTGGGTGGTGCTAGAGGTAAAGAACCTGCCTGACAATGCAGGAGACCTAAGAGACGCAGCTTCAACCCTTGAGTTGGGACGATCCCTTGGAGGAGGGCACGGCAACTCACTCCAATATTCTTGCCTGGGAAATCCCATGGACAGAGGAGCCTGGCTGGCTACAGTCCATAGGGTCGCAAAGAGTTGGACCTGACTGAAATGATTTACACACATGCACATACACATTTTAAACTTGTTGATAGCTTATGGTGAATGGTATTGGATTCCTGATCTTCAAAGGAGAGAATTTTGCTTTGGGACCAAAGACATAGCTTCAGTCACTCAGAGGTTTGTGTGTCAAAAGTTTTATTACAGTGAAAAAGGGACAGAGAAAGCTTCTGATACAGACATCAGAAGGGGGCAGAGAGTGCCCGCCTCACAAGTTTGGGTGGAGCTTTGTATACTTTTCCAATTGTGTGAAAGTTAATCAGTCATGTAGGACTCTGCGATCCCATGATCTATACAGTCCATGGAATTCTCCAGGCCAGAACACTGGAGTAGATAGCTGTTCTCTTCTCCATGGGATCTTCCCAACCCAGGGATTGAACCCAGGTCTCCCACATTGCAGGCTGATTCTTTACCAACTCAGCTGCCAAGGAAGTCCACTTTTTCAATTGGTTACAAACAATAGATCAAATGAATATCTCAGGTTTGTAAAGGTCTTACCAGACCCACTCCCACAACACACATCTTAATATAACAGGATTAGTCAGAAGGTTTTTGTTAAAGGGGAAACATATCCTTGAGCAAGATACACTGTTGTTGTAAAATTATTAATACAGAGCTTAAGGAAAAAACGTACTCTTGAGCAAGATGTGTTGTTTTGTTGTGTTATCATTAGCTCTGGGCTTAAAGAAAGTTAATCTTAGGCAAAATAGATTGTTGCTATAACTCAGAGCTTAAGAAAAAAAGTCTTGGGTGATTAAGATGAAGGAATGTAGGAAAAAAAAAATGTTTGCCCCTTCCTCTTCCTCAAGGGCCCTGGTCTTCTTATCAATCTACCTAAAAATAAGCTCTCTCACTTATGATGAATCTTCTGGTGAAACTCTTTCAAGGGAAATGTTTCAGCTACAGAGACATATGAAAACCACAGAGAACAATCCCGAAGAAATAAAGATGTGGAGAATGCTGCAGTTTCTGAAATTCATTGTAAATTCAGGTTTTTATGAATCTGTCAAGTTTATCTTTAAGACTTTTCTTAATGATTTGAATAACTTACTTCAGGTGAAAGAAAACTTTCAGAATTAAAATGACTAAACCTGGGACTTCCCTGGCAGTCCGGTGGTTAAGACTTCTTCTAGTGCAGTAAGTGTGGGTTTGATCCTTGGTTGGGTGCTAAGACCCCATATGGGTAGGCGGCAAAAAACCATAACATAAATAAACCAGAGCAATGTTGTAACAAATTCAATAAAGGCTTTACCAAAGGTTCACATCAAAAAATCTTTTTAAAAAATTAATAAAAACTGTCTTCTGAGAACTGAAAGTGAAGAGATTGGTAGACAAGTCTGGATATTCTATTTAACATGAAGATGCAAATTTTGATGAACTCATTGACATTTTCAAAAGTTAGGATTTAAGCACAAGAGCTATAATGTTATTTCATCATTAAGATGGAGTAGGTAATTTTTTCTTTTTCAAAAATTGCACCAATATATTTTAAAATACTATCTCTTATCTTTTGTAATATAATCCTCCTTTAGTTTAAAATTTATTTACTGACATAATTATGCACGTACAATTTAACAACAGAAACATTTGCTGTTAGAATAGAAACATTCTGCATTTCCCTTCTGATCATTATCATCATCAGTTTCATTTCATAGTTATCACTGAAAATCCTTTTGCTATAGAGGAGGTAGAATGTTACAAAATGAATCAAAAGATAGAAAATATTTTCAAACAGCTAGAATTGGCCTTGAATTATATCCTGATGCACTGAGCTTTATAATTGTTCCTTGAAGGCTGCGCACAGAAAACATGCAGCCAGTGGGCACTTGTTGGTGGGGTTAGTGCTAGGGTGACCACAGATGTGGAGCATAAGAGGCACAGCCATGAAAGCAGCCATAACTGATTGAATGACCCATTTGCAGCTTTGCTTCACCACCTCAAGTCCTTGGATCCACTTGGCTTATCTTTGAAATAAACCCCTTTCACATGCATTTCCCTGACTGCAGTTAAATTGAGCGGTTTTTCATGTTTATTGGACATCTAACAACCTTCTTCTGTACATTTCTCATCCTTATCCTCCCTGGGATGGTGATGCTTAAGCTGTTTGGGTCAGGGCCATTTTTGAGAATATGATGAAGCTTTTGCATCCTTTTCTGAGAAAAATACACACATGTTAACTCGCTCAGACCTTCACATTCAACTTCAGGGGGCTCAGAAACCTCCTCTTCCTCATTTTACAGATAGAGAAACTCAGGCCCAAGATCTCAGACTAATTGGGAGCAAATTCCATGCCATGGAGGCTCAGTTTTCTAGTCTGCAAAATGGGAAAACTCTCACTTACCCTAATAGGACTAATGTTAAGAATGGGTTAATGTCTAAACATACTAGTCTAGAAGTTTCAAGATTACTGCAAGGATTGACCTCGTTTTTCCTTTTCTTCTCCCCCACCCCCTGCCTTGAAGGTTTTTTTTTTTTCATTTAGTATGAATTAGTCCCAATGTTTAAAAATGAGTGTTCTCACACTTAAAATAAATCTATCTTAGAAAACTGTAAGCTGTAGCAGTACTTGCGAGAGCCAGGCCGGCGCACTTAGCGAGGGCGAGAGAAGCTACCCCACGTCCGAGGTCAGGGGCAGCAACCTAGAGTGCCAGGCTGGGACGCCGCAGGAACGGCCGGGAGGAGCTACTCTGTGTCTGAGGTCAGTGGCGGCAGGGAGGAGCTACCCCTCATCCGAGGTCAGTGGCGGCCGGGAGGAGACACCCCGCGTCTGAGGTCAGGGTGGCGGCCGGGAGGAGCTACCCCGTGTCCGAGGTCAGGGGCGGCCAGGAAGAGACACCCCACGTCCGAGGCCAGGGGCGGCCGGGAGGAGCAACCCGAGGAGCAGGGGCTGCGCAGGCGCAGGAGGGCCTAGAGGCGCTGTCCCACGTTGAAGGTCAGGAACTGCGGCGGTAAGGAGATACCCCTCGTCCAAGGTAAGGAGCAGCCGTGAAGAGACAACCCACGCCCAAGGTAAGAGAAACCCAAGTAAGATGGTAGGTGTTGCAAGAGAGCATCAGAGGGCAGACACACTGAAACCATACTCACAGAAAACTAGTCAATCTAATCACACTAGGACCAGGGCCTTGTCTAACTCAATGAAACCAAGCCATGCCTGCAGGGCAACCCAAGGCGGGCGGGTCATGGTGGAGAGGTCTGACAGAACGTGGTCCACTGGAGAAGGGAATGGCAAGCCACTTCAGTATTCTTGCCTTGAGAACCCCATGAACAGTATGAAAAGGCAAAATGATAGGATATCAAAAGAGAATCTCCCCAGGTCGTTAGGTGCCCAATATGCTACTGGAGATCAGTGGAGAAATAACTCCAGAAAAAATGAAGGGATGGAGCCAAAGCAAAAACAATACCCAGTTGTGCATGTGACTGGTGATAGAAGCAAGATCCGATGCTGTAAAGAACAATATTGCATAGGAACCTGGAATGTCAGGTCCATGAATCAAGGCAAATTGGAAGTGGTCAAACAAGAGATGGCAAGGGTGAACGTCGACATTCTAGGAATCAGCGAACTAAAATGGACTGGAATGGGTGAATTTAACTCAGATGACCATTATATCTACTACTGCGGGCAGGAATCCCTCAGAAGAAATGGAGTAGCCATCATGGTCAACAAAAGAGTCCGAAATGCAGTACTTGGATGCAATCTCAAAAACGACAGAATGATCTCTGTTCGTTTCCAAGGCAAACCATTCAATATCACAGTTATCCAAGTCTATGCCCCAACCAGTAATGCTGAAGAAGCTGAAGTTGAACGGTTTTATGAAGACCTACAAGACCTTGTAGAACTAACACCCAAAAAAGATGTCCTTTTCATTATAGGGGACTGGAATGCTAAAGTAGGAAGTCAAGAAACACCTGGAGTAACAGGCAAATTTGGCCTTGGAATGCGGAATGAAGCAGGGCAAAGACTAATAGAGTTTTGCCAAGAAAATGCACTGGTCATAGCAAACACCCTCTTCCAGCAACACAAGAGAAGACTCTACACATGGACATCACCAGATGGTCAACACCGAAATCAGATTGATTATATTCTTTGCAGCCAAAGATGGAGAAGCTCTATACAGTCAACAAAAACAAGACCAGGAGCTGACTGTGGCTCAGATCATGAACTCCTTATTTCCAAATTCAGACTTAAATTGAAGAAAGTAGGGAAAACCGCTAGACCATTCAGGTATGACCTAAATCAAATCCCTTATGATTATACAGTGGAAGTGAGAAATAGATTTAAGGGCCTAGATCTGATAGACAGAGTTCCTGATGAACTATGGAATGAGGTTCGTGACATTGTACAGGAGACAGGGATCAAGACCATCCCCATGGAAAAGAAATGCAAAAAAGCAAAATGGCTGTCTGGAGAAGCCTTACAAATAGCACTGAAAAGAAGAGAGGCGAAAAGCAAAGGAGAAAAGAAAAGATATAAGCATCTGAATGCAGAGTTCCAAAGAATAGCAAGAAGAGATAAGAAAGCCTTCTTCAGCAATCAATGCAAAGAGATAGAGGAAAACAACAGAATGGGAAAGACTAGAGATCTCTTCAAGAGAATTGGAGATACCAAGGGAACATTTCATGCAAAGATGGGCTCGATAAAGGATAGAAATGGTATGGACCTAACAGAAGCAGAAGATATTAAGAAGAGGTGGCAAGAATACACAGAAGAACTGTACAGAAAAGATCTTCACGACCCAGATAATCATGAGGATGTGATCACTAATCTAGAGCCAGACATCTTGGAATGTGAAGTCAAGTGGGCCTTAGAAAGCATCACTAAGAACAAAGCTAGTGGAGGTGATGGAATTCCCGTTGAGCTGTTTCAAATCCTGGAAGATGATGCTGTGAAAGTGCTGCACTCAATATGCCAGCAAATTTGGAAAACTCAGCAGTGGCCACAGGACTGGAAAAGGTCAGTTTTCATTCCAATTCCAAAGAAAGGCAATGCCAAAGAATGCTCAAACTACCGCACAATTGCACTCATCTCACACGCTAGTAAAGTAATGCTCAAAATTCTCCAAGCCAGGCTTCAGCAATATGTGAACCGTGAACTCCCTGATGTTCAAGCTGGTTTTAGAACAGGCAGAGGAACCAGAGATCAAATTGCCAACATCCGCTGGATCATGGAAAAAGCAAGAGAGTTCCAGAAAAACATCTATTTCTGCTTTATTGACTATGCCAAAGCCTTTGACTGTGTGGATCACAATAAACTGTGGAAAATTCTGAAAGAGATGGGAATACCAGACCACCTAACCTGCCTCTTGAGAAATCTGTATGCAGGTCAGGAAGCAACAGTTAGAACTGGACATGGAACAACAGACTGGTTCCAAATAGGAAAAGGAGTACGTCAAGGCTGTATATTGTCTCCCTGCTTATTTAACTTATATGCAGAGTACATCATGAGAAACGCTGGACTGGAAGAAACACAAGCTGGAATCAAGATTGCCGGGAGAAATATCAATAACCTCAGATATGCTGATGACACCACCCTTATGGCAGAAAGTGAGGAGGAGCTAAAAAGCCTCTTGATGAAAGTGAAGGAGGAGAGCGAAAAAGTTGGCTTAAAGCTCAACATTCAGAAAACGAAGATCATGGCATCCGGTCCCATCACTTCATGGGAAATAGATGGGGAAACAGTGGAAACAGTGTCAGACTTTATTTTTTTGGGCTCCAAAATCACTGCAGATGGTGACTGCAGCCATGAAATTAAAAGACGCTTACTCCTTGGAAGAAAAGTTATGACCAACCTGGATAGTATATTCAAAAGCAGAGACATTACTTTGCCGACTAAGGTCCGCCTAGTCAAGGCTATGGTTTTTCCTGTGGTCATGTATGGATGTGAAAGTTGGACTGTGAAGAAAGCTGAGCGCCGAAGAATCGATGCTTTTGAACTGTGGTGTTGGAGAAGACTCTTGAGAGTCCCTTGGACTGCAAGGAGATCCAACCAGTCCATTCTGAAGGAGATCAACCCTGGGATTTCTTTGGAAGGAATGATGCTAAAGCTGAAACTCCAGTACTTTGGCCACCTCATGCGAAGAGTTGACTCATTGGAAAAGACTCTGATGCTGGGAGGGATTGGGGGCAGGAGGAGAAGGGGACGACCGAGGATGAGATGGCTGGATGGCATCATGGACTCGATGGACGTGAGTCTGAGTGAACTCCGGGAGATGGTGATGGATAGGGAGGCCTGGCGTGCTGTGATTCATGGGGTCGCAAAGAGTCGGACACGACTGAGCGACTGAACTGAACTGAACTGTAGCAGTACTGTCATGTGCAAGGGAGGGGCTGGGCTGGAGAAGCAGCATGACCTTGTTAACAAAGCAATAACTCAGGTTGCAGTTTATCCTCTGCAATAGGCGTGACATCACTCATTCACTTTACCTGCCAGGCTGAGTGGTCCCTTGGACTGGGAACTCTTGCCCTGGGCATGTTCCCCTGCACATACCTTTGGTCAGGTTTCAAATTAGTCACACAAAGGTGATAAGGCTTGATACAGATTGAGGTGATGCTATCTTTCTCTGGGAAATTTGTATTCTAATGGGATTTAGCAGAAGGACTGTCCTAATCCTATCACTCCTTGGCCATGAAAAATTCCAGTAATGATGTGAGGACTTTTTTGCACTCTTGGCCAGGGACTAAAATCCTTTCACATTCAGTTTGTACCTCTCCATCACTACTTTCTGAGATGCTGAAAGCTGGATCAAGAGCTCAATTTTGGAGAAACGTATTGGAATTGAAGAGCTTCCCTCACAGCTTAGTCAGTAAAGAATTTGCCTGAACCAATACAGTATTGTAAAGTTAAAAAAAAAATAATAAAATAAAGCTCAACATTCAGAAAACTAAAAAAAAAAAAAAAAGAATTTGCCTGCAATGAGGGAGTGAAAGTGAAAGTGAAGTCTCTCAGTGGTGTCTGACTCTTTGCAGGAGACCCGGGTTCAACTCCTGGATGGGAAAGATGCCCTGGAGAAGGAAATGACAACCCACTCCAGTATTCTTGCCTGGAGAATCCCAGGGACGGGGGAGCCTGGTTAAAAAAAAAAAAAAAGAATTTGCCTGCAATGAGGGAGTGAAAGTGAAAGTGAAGTCTCTCAGTGGTGTCTGACTCTTTGCAGGAGACCCGGGTTCAACTCCTGGATGGGAAAGATGCCCTGGAGAAGGAAATGACAACCCACTCCAGTATTCTTGCCTGGAGAATCCCAGGGACGGGGGAGCCTGGTGGGCTGCCATCTATGGGATCACACAAAGTCGGACATGACCGAAGTGACTTAGCAGCAGCAGCAAGTTTGAGAACTACTGTTCCTGAGTATCACTGCAAATCTGAAGAAGCCTCTAAGAACACTAGAACCCAGGGAGGTAAGAAGGATGCTTGAAAGGGAGTCAGAGGCAGAGGAAAACGGTGAAGGATGAGCAGCTTGGTGTGTAAATCTGTAAGCAGATAGGATAGGGGATCCCGAGGAAGGGGAACCAGGCATTACTTTCTTGATGTAACACAAGCCATTTTAGTATTTAAGCCACTTTGGGATCTGAGCCTGACTTCAATGCTTCCCCTGAACAGATTTCAGTAATTAGTGATGTTAAAGGAACAAAAGAACAAAGACTGTTATCAGGCAAGAGGAGTAACAATAGCAAAGAAAATAAATTAGGTGCAATTTATTTCCCAGTTCTGTTTCAAAGATAAAAATTTGTCTGAAGCTTAACCACTCAGATCAACTGGACCTAAGAGATGATGATGTTGACCTTTCCTGACCCTCCTGACTGTAATCAATTATTGCTTAGACTCTGTTGACCTTTGCCCCAATTCGGTGCTGATTCGCTTCTGCCCCACCTCTTCATGAACGTGCGTACACCACCCAAACCCCTTCAGTTCTGTTCAGTTCAGTTCAGTTCCTCAGTCGTGTCTGACTCTTTGACCCCATGAACTGCAGCACGCCAGGCCTCCCTGTCCATCACCAACTCCCAGAGTCCACCCAAACCCATGTCCATCGAGTCGATGATGCCATCCAACCATCTCATCCTCTGTCGTCCCCTTCTCCTCCTGCCCTCAATCTTTCCCAGCATCAGGGTCTTTTCAAATGAGTTAGCTCTCCGCATCAGGTGGCCAAAGTACTGGAGTTTCAGCTTCAGCATCAGTCCTTCCAATGAACACCCAGGACTGATCTCCTTTAGGATGGACTGGTTGGATCTCCTTGCAGTCCAAGGGACTCTCAAGAGTCTTCTCCAATACCACAGTTCAAAAGCATCAATTCTTCAACTCTCAGCTTTCTTTATAGTTAAACTCTCACATCCATACATGACTACTGGAAAAACTTGATGAGACAGACATTTGTTGGCTAAGTAATGTCTCTGCATTTTAATATGCTTGTCTAGGTTGGTCATAACTTTTCTTCCAAGGAGCAAGCACCATCTGCAGTGATTTTTGGAGCCCAAGGGACTTTATTTTTAAAGTGAGTCACTGTTTCCCATCTATTTGCCATGAAGTGATGGGAATGGTTGCCATGATCTTCGTTTTCTGAATGTTGAGCTTTAAGCCAACTTTTTCACTCTCCTCTTTCACTTTCATCAAAAGGCTCTTTAGTTCTTAACTTTCTGCCATAAGGGTGGTGTCATCTGCATATCTGAGGTTACTGATATTTCTCCAAGAAATCTTGATTCCAGCGTATGTTTCCTCCAGCCCAGCATTTCTCATGATGTACTCTGCATAGAAGTTAAATAAGCAGGGTGACAATATACAGCCTTGACGGACTCCTTTTCCTATTTGGAACCAGTCTGTTGTTCCATGTCCAGTTCTAATTATTGCTTCCTGACCTGTATACAGGTTTGTCAAAAGGCAGGTCAGGTGGGCTGGTATTCCCATCTCTTTCAGAATTTTCCACAGTTTATGGTGATCCACATAGTCAAAGGCTTTGGCATAGTCAATAAAGCAGAAATAAATGTTTTTCTGGAACTCTCTTACTCTTTCCATGATCCAGCAGATGTTGGCAATTTGATCTCTGGTTCCTCTGCCTTTTCTAAAACCAGCTTGAACATCTATAAGTTTACGATTCACATATTGCTGANAAAGCAGAAATAGATGTTTTTCTGGAACTCTCTTGCTTTTTCCATGATCCAGCGGATGTTGGCAATTTGATCTCTGGTTCCTCTGCCTGTTCTAAAACCAGCTTGAACATCAGGGAGTTCACGGTTCACATATTGCTGAAGCCTGGCTTGGAGAATTTTGAGCATTACTTTACTAGCGTGTGAGATGAGTGCAATTGTGCGGTAGTTTGAGCATTCTTTGGCATTGCCTTTCTTTGGAATTGGAATGAAAACTGACCTTTTCCAGTCCTGCGGCCACTGCTGAGTTTTCCAAATTTACTGATATAGTGAGTGCAGCACTTCCACAGCATCATCTTTTAGGGTTTGAAATAGTTCAACTGGAATTCCATCACCTCCACTAGCTTTCTTTGTAGTGATGCTTCCTAAGGCCCATCTGACTTCAGATTCCAGGATGTCTGGCTCTAGGTGAGTGATAACACCATCGTGATTAACTGGATCCTGAAGATATTTTTTGTATAGTTCTTCTGTGTATTCTTGCCACCTCTTCTTAATAACTTCTTTTTCTATCAGATCCATACCATTCTGTCCTTTATCAAAGCCCATCTTTGCATGAAATGTTCCCTTGGTATCTCTAATTTTCTTGAGGAGATCTCTAGTCTTTCCCATTCTATTGTTTTCCTCTATTTCTTAGCATTGATTGTTGAGGAAGGCTTTCTTATCTCTTCTTGCTATTCTTTGGAACTCTGCATTCAGATGCTTATATCTTTTCTTTTCTCCTTTGCTTTTCGCCTCTCTTCTTTTCAGTGCTATTTGTAAGGCTTCTCCAGACAGCCATTTTGCTTTTTTGCATTTCTTTTCCATGGGGATGGTCTTGATCCCTGTCTCCTGTACAATGTCACGAACCTCATTCCATAGTTCATCAGGAACTCTGTCTATCAGATCTAGGCCCTTAAATCTATTTCTCACTTCCACTGTATAATCATAAGGGATTTGATTTAGGTCATACCTGAATGGTCTAGCGGTTTTCCCTACTTTCTTCAATTTAAGTCTGAATTTGGAAATAAGGAGTTCATGATCTGAGCCACAGTCAGCTCCTGGTCTTGTTTTTGTTGACTGTATAGAGCTTCTCCATCTTTGGCTGCAAAGAATATAATCAATCTGATTTCGGTGTTGACCATCTGGTGATGTCCATGTGTAGAGTCTTCTCTTGTGTTGCTGGAAGAGGGTGTTTGCTATGACCAGTGCATTTTCTTGGCAAAACTCTATTAGTCTTTGCCCTGCTTCATTCCGCATTCCAAGGCCAAATTTGCCTGTTACTCCAGGTGTTTCTTGACTTCCTACTTTAGCATTCCAGTCCCCTATAATGAAAAGGACATCTTTTTTGGGTGTTAGTTCTAAAAGGTCTTGTAGGTCTTCATAAAACCGTTCAACTTCAGCTTCTTCAGCATTACTGGTTGGGGCATAGACTTGGATAACTGTGATATTGAATGGTTTGCCTTGGAAATGAACAGAGATCATTCTGTCGTTTTTGAGATTGCATCCAAGTACTGCATTTCAGACTCTTTTGTTGACTATGATGGCTACTCCATTTCTTCTAAGGGATTCCTGCCCACAGTAGTAGATATAATGGTCATCTGAGTTAATCACCCATTCCAGTCCATCTTAGTTTGCTGATTCCTAGAATGTCAATGTTCACTCTTGCCATCTCCTGTTTGACCACTTCCAATTTGCCTTGATTCATGGCCCTAACATTCCAGGTTCCTAAGCAATATTGCTCTTTGAAGCATCAGACCTTGCTTCTATCACCTGTCCCATCCATAACTGGGTGTTGTTTTAGCTTTGGCTCCATCCCTTCATTCTTTCTGGAGTTATTTCTCCACTGATCTCCAGTAGCATATTGGGCACCTACCGACCTCAGGAGTTCATCTTTCAGTGTCTTATATTTTGCCTTTTTATACTGTTCATGGGGTTCTTGAGGCAAGAATACTGAAGTGGTTTGCTATTCCCTTCTCCAGTGGAACACATCTGTCAGACCTCTCCACCATGAGCCATCTGTCTTGGGTGGCTCAACATGGCTTGGCTCAGTTTCATTAAGTTAGAGAAGGCTGTGGTCCATGTGATCAGATTGGTTTGCTGTCTGTGATTGTGGTTTCAGTCTGTCTGCCCTCATGCTCTCTCTCAGCACCTACCATCTCACTTCAGTTTCTCTTACCTTGGACGTGGGGTATCTCTTCACAGCTGCTCCAGCAAAGTGCAGCAGGCGGTCCTTACCTTGGAAGTGGGGTAGCTCCTCTTGGCCGCCTCCCCACCCTTCAAAGCCCTTCATGAATATACAAATACCTTTACCCTAAAACTTCCCCAAGTTTGCTGTTCAGGGTGATACTACTTTGGGAAAGATTTCTGGTGATCTTTTTACTTGCTACAAGTAATAAGTCCTTTTTTCTTCTGCTCTTTGGCTTGGCTGTGTCTTTTGGCTCAACACTTACCAAGAGGTGAGCTCAGTTTGGGGGTAATAAATCCACAGATTACAGCATTTCTCCAAGTATAACCCCCCAACTGAATGGGGAGTTAGCCTCTTCCAAACACAAGTCCATGTGCCTAATGCTCAGTGAGGCCAAACAAACCAAAACATCAGAGGTTTGAACAGAACAAGGTTTATTGCAGGGCCACACAAGGATGTGTGACTCATGTCCCCCAAAACCCCAAACTCCCTGAAGGGATTCAGCAAGGCCTTTTCAAGGCCAAGTGAGAGAGGAGGGTTCTAGGGTATGTGATCAGCTCCTGCATGATTCTTCGATTGGTTGATTTTGAGATAACAGAGCAGTTAACATTATCAATCCATAGGTGCCAGTAGGTCTGGGGTCTCCATTAATATTTATTTTTATTTATTTTATTTATTTAGCTGTACTAGGTCTAAGTTGTGACATGTGAGATCTTTTATTTGCAGCATGTGAAATCTGGTTCTCTGACCAGGGATCAAAGCCAGATCCCCTGCATTGGGAGCACAGAATCTTGGCTACTGGACCATCAGGGAAGTCCCCACTAATTTTTTCCTTTTGTTAGGGGAAGCACATTGACTGAAGCCTCCCACCCTGACCAGGTACCATAGTAATCATTTGTGTGAATTATTTTATGACAGGAGGTCCTGGTAAGGAACATTGAACTAATAAGCCCCACCAATTGGAAGAGTTTGGGAAAGGTCAACAGGAGATGCCATGTGCCCTTCCACCTCCCAGAATGCCTCTCATTGACATCGATCTTGGCCAAGCAATGTGTGCACCACCAGGAAGGACCTTGAGTCATAATGATTGGCCAAAGACAATCCAGAAACTAATCCCATCACCATAAAACCCAAGACTTCAAGCCATGCAGCAGAGCAGCTCTCCTCGGTTCCCTTACCCTACTGCTTTCTGCCCGGGAGCTCCTTCCCAACAAAGGGGTACTTTGTCAGCATGTATGTCTCCTTGGACAATCCATTTCTGAGTGTTAGGTAGGAGTCTACTTTTGGGCCCGGGAAGGAGATCCCCCTTCCTGCAACACTTTTGGTGGTGGTTTTTAGGATCTGAAAAACTCAGGATATATGCATGAGATAGTGTTATCTGGGTACTTTGGAAAAGAGCTATGGCACAAGATGTGGCAAAGGGATGTGTTCAGGGAAGGTCCTGAAGGGTCCTGGTTGGTTACAAGCCTTGTTCCACCTGTATTGGAGACAACTGTAGTTAAATTTTATCACCACCTGAAATTTCTCGTGACTCAATGTGGTCCCAAAACCACATTTGATCTGGTCCTCTTCCATCCCAGAGATGAAGAGTGACCTGTTTGTGATTGCTTCTCAAGTATCTCCTGCAGAGAGACATGAGCCTCCCCACTTTCTTTCCTCATTTACATGCAGAGTATCTTTTAATGAAGATGATTCAGGTTTCCAGCATTTGGCCTCCTCCCTCCCGCTGCTCTGCTTCCCCATACTGTAACTTGCAATGCTAAATAACACCCAAAGGGAGCACATTAAATACACAAAGTAATGACATGAAGGCGAGCAGGAGTCCCAACCAATCTCATTTTGCTTGTAATTGACACATTATACAATCTTAAAAAAAAAGAAAACAAAAAAACCCCCCCAAAAAACCCTGCAGATATCTAACTGCCTGTATTGCCAAACACTGATGAGTCCAGACTCCTGAGACCCTTCAATATATCCCAAAGCCATATTGCCTAAATCTAGGACTGCAATAGACCTCAATAGTGCTAGAATATAATCAGGAAAAAAAAAAAAAAGGCTTCTGAAAGAGCAATGTTAAGAGAGAGGAGCCTGTCTTAATGTGTAGGAAATACATTGAATCACCTGGTTCAGAATTTCTGTAGGATTGCAGCCTGGGCTTTTGGTGCCCTAAAGGCTGCTTATTGGGAAGGCTTGTGACTTTGCTTGAGCATTTCTGTCTGGAGAAGAGAGCCATGTGCAGAGCGGCTGCAAGTGTCAGGAGACAATGTCCACAGAAGCAACACTCAACTCAAGTAACAGATGGGGAATTAGTCAATAAATACCTACCATGTTCTCACCTCTTGGTTGGGACAGCTCTGAAGGCAGTCTTCTTCTATTCCTCAGGACACCCAGTAGAGGCAATCTCCAGTTGTTATGGAATCTGATTCCACAGATTCTCTTGCTCCTTGCTCTTTACAAAATCAATACTCACAGATGAAGGTAGAGAGGAAAGCTACCTTTAATCAAAAACCTGGCTATCTGGGGAGATGGTGGACACAGGGTCCCCCAAAATCACCTCTGAAGATTCTGCTCAGCCATGAAATCTTCTAAAGGGAAACTAGGAAGTAATCTCAGTTACTCATTGAGATGGAGGGAGAGACATCACCATCCTTTACTGTGTGCAGGCTTATCAATTTCTCCTGATCTTTCTTCAGATGTTATTTCACTCAGTTTCTTCATGAGAATATTGACAGGGAAGCTGAGGAAGAGATCTGGTCATCTGTTAATTCCTTATTCTTTCTACTCTTTTGATCTACAGAAAGAGCCAATAAGTTAGGCAAAGTATTGTGTGATTAAAATATTTGAAAAGTATGCTAGAGCCAGGGATGAGTAGATGGGGGTGTCTGATTTAAGATTAGTGAAGAGAAACGGGGCCTTATGCAAAGAACTCTTTCCTACAGAGTTTTTCTTCTGCCAAAAGGTGCTTACAAATCCCCATTTCTCAGAACATCATTTTGTTTCTATGGAAAAATGGGTGAAAGTTTGTTTTCTGTAACTTCATGCTGACACAGATTGCCATATTCTTAGACTGGAAAATGTCAATGTGAAAGTGAAAGCTGATTCTTTGCGATGCCATGGACTGTAAAGTCCATGAAATTCTCCAGACAAGAATACTGGAGTGAGTAGCCTTTTCCTTCTTCAGGGCATCTTCTCTACCCGGGGATCGAACCCAGGTCTCCCGCACTGCAGGCAGATTCTTTACCAGCTGAGCCACCAGGGAAGCCCAAGAATACTGGAGTGTGTATCCTATCCCTTCTCCAGTGGATCTTCCTAACCCAGGAATTGAACCGGGGGTTCCTGCACTGCAGCTGGATTCTTTACCAGCTGAGCTACCACTTGCAGCATCTCTTTGCTGACAGCTGCCTACATACATATATAGGCAGAAGAGGCTACATTATTTTGGTGCCCACAAAGATACAGATTATTATGAGTAATAGTGTTAACCCCACTCTCCTAAGGCTAGTTCTTGGAATGGTACTAGCCATGGATTCTGTACTTCTCCAGATGGAGCAGCTTAAGTCATAGCTACAGTCTGGTCATCATGCAGTTAGCGTTTCCCCTCTGGTGGAAGTTACCGGATCTGTAAGACAACACGGGAATATTCATCAGACCCTGAGTCTGTGACTCTATCATCCTAATTATTAGCTGGTTGAACCTGCTCTTTTGTGACTTAAAGAGGCATGGAGGCTTCAGCTTTCCCATAAGCATGGAGAGGCCTTTGTACTTTGGGGGATGGGTGCGGGGTTCTGTTTGGATCTACAGTTATTACCCTGGGAACTGGCTTCCTCATATACCCTCTGTCACACTGTTCTCTTACTGCTTTGCTGGGGTTTTCTCAGCTCATTTATCAAAACACGATCCCTGAATCCCTGTCTTGGGCTCTACTCCTGGGGAAAGCCAAATGAGAAATACTTTAAGTGGGATACCCAACCAGGGAAAGGGACAACAGCGTTTACTTTTAAGAGCAGAAAGTAAGCCATTATATTCAGGTAAACGATATTAACGAGTTTAATCATACATTTGTTGCCAAACATTAATTAGGTGCCTACTGTCCACCTGAAGTCAAGGATAGATCTAGAGAGGTTGGGGTATGATTGTAGGAGGCCTGGGATACCAACCTAATGCATCTGAACCTTCTTGCACCAAGAGGAGGCAACTATTGAAGAGTTTTAAACATGGGGATCATATAGCCTGAGCTGGACAATGGAACGCTTAATCTGGCTCCATGGTGTGGACTGGAGCTTAAGACTAGGCAAAGGAGTCACATTAAAAAACTGCTGGAATATTTTTAGTCCATGTGTGATGCAGAAATCTGGCCTCTGTGCAACCAGCACCAAATTGAATCTCAAAGACACAGTTTTGGATGACGTAGAAATGAATAGTTTTATTGCTTTGCCAGGCAAAGGGGGCTGCAGCAGGCTAATGCCCTCAAAACTGTATGTCCCAACCGGGGGTGGAATAAGTGGATTGTGAGGAGTCTTGTAGTCAAGAGGCAGAGGTGCTGATAAGGATCAGAGTGCATGCAGGGCCTTCACTCCTTCAGTCATCTGCCATCAGGTGGTCTTGGGACAGGTTCAGTGATTCTCAAGGTTATTGAATGGTGACCTGGTCTCTGGAATAAAGAATATGTCACCAAGTGGTTAGCATCTTCCATTTTGGTGGGGGTTTTAGTTCTGCTCAAAGATATTGTTATGTATATCCCTTGAAGAGGAACCAGGACCCTGCCCCAAGGTCACACTATTTTTAAACTTTTCTTATTACTCCTCCTTTACTTCTGCATCTGCTCTCTTCCCTGTCTGAAATGCAGGGAAAGTCAAGGAGACTGAATTAAACCTATTTCCTACAAACAAGAAACAGGGGACACAGAAAGGATTTGTATCCAGGAGAACCACAGGATCCTGCTTCACTTCAACATGAGCTACTATGCTCATTTTAATTGTTTAAAAAGTTCTATTCGCTCTGCCTAGGATTGTGAGTAGATGTGTTTATATGAAAATTAAATCATAAGTCATATTTTGAGTACAGAGAATAGAGCTTCCATGTAGAGCTGTGCAGCAGCCCCCAGAATCTGCCTGTGTAGGATCTTACATATCTTTGCTACTCACACAGACCAAGGAAGAAACAAGAACTCCAGCAAGTTTTAGGGCTGGTACCACATGCTGAATATGCTTCCACGTGGTAGCTTAAATAGCAGTGAGCAGGGAGTGTTGAAAGGAGAGACTTGGGAACTGGTCTTTTGAAGAGACTAGTCAAAGATCCTCAGCCATTTTCCAGCAATTTCACAACCTCTACTGAAGGAAGTCAGTGAATATTTGCAACCTGGTCTGTGCTTGAGAGAAAGAAACGAGTGATACACCATCAAAGGAACTGTGGTTTGAATTCTCTTTGAATGTATATTTCTTTCTTTTATCTGGGATGTATCTGTACACACCTTGCTGTGAAACAGTATAATTAACCACTGGGTTTCAGGGAGAGGTGATCATTTGCAGTTTATTTGCAGCTCATTTTCAGCCCAAATTTTAGCTTGAAAATGCTTTTTCTTCTCCCTTTGGCAGCAGCTCTCAGAAGTGGATTTTGCTGGAAGCTTTCTATTTTCAGAAGTGGATTTTGCTGGAAACTTTCTGTTTTCATAACTCTGATTGCTTTATTTATGTTGCAAATCACTGATTTGGTGTCTGAGAAATTGCCATGTTTGGGGCAGCAAAGCTTTTAGTTAATGGATTGATGAGTTTTACATTTGTTTATAAAGTTGTTTTTTTTTAAATACAGACTCTTAAAGTTCCACTCATCATGCCTTACATTCAGGATAGTAATAAGCACTAACCTCTTGCCATTTACTTCAACTCTTGGTATTGGAACTGCATAACTCAGGTGGGACTTGAACCTAGCCAAAGCCCAGCTTGGAACTTGAACTCATGCTCTTTTAATTTGAATCACTTGCCTGGTGTCTGGATTTACTGAGGCTCAGGTGCTTTGTGATGGAGAAGGCAATGGCACCCACTCCAGTACTCTTGCCTGGCAAATCCCATGGACGGAGGAGCTTGGTAGGCTGCAGTCCATGGGGTCGCTAGGAGTCAGACACGACTGAGAGATTTCACTTTCACTTTTCACTTTCATGCATTGGAGAAGGAAATGGCAACCCACTCCAATGTTCTTGCCTGGAGAATCCCAAGGACGGGGGAGCCTGGTGGGCTGCCATCTCTGGGTCGCACAGAGTCGGATCTGACTGAGGCAACTTAGCAGCAGCAGGCACTTTGTGAAAAGAAATAGAGGGAAACAATGGAATGGGAAAGACTAGAGATCTCTTCAAGAAAATTAGAGATAACAAGGGACCATTTCATGCAAAGATGGGCTTAATAAAGGACAGAAGTTATGGACCCAACAGAAACAGAAGATATTAAGAAGAGGTGGCAAGAATACACAGAAGACCTATGCAAAAAAAAATATTCACGACCCAGATATTCACAATGGTGTGATCACTCACCTAGAGCCAGACATCCTGGAATGTGAAGTCAAGTGGGCCTTAGGAAGCATCACTACAAAGAAAGCTAGTGGAGGTGATGGAATTCCAGTAGAGCCGTTTCAAATCCTAAAAGATGATGCTCTGAAAGTGCTGCACTCAGTATCCCAGCAAATTTGGAAAACTCAGCAGTGGCTACAGGATTGGAAAGGGTCGGTTTTCATTCCAATCTCAAAGAAAGGCAATGCCAAAGAATGCTCAAACTACCATACAATTGCACTCATCTCACATGCTAGCAAAGAAAGGCTCAAAATTTTCCAAATCAGGCTTCAACAATACATGAACCATGAAATTCCAGATGGTCAAGCTGGTTCTAGAAAAGGCAGAGGAACCAGAGATCAAATTGCCAACATCCGCTGGATCATCAAAAAAGCAAGAGAGTTCCAGAAAAACATCTATTTGTGCTTTCTTGACTATGCCAAAGCCTTTGACTGTGTGGATCACAATAAACTATGGAAAATTCTGAAAGAGATGGGAATATCAGACCACCTGACCGGCCTCTTGAGAAATCTGTATGCAGGTCAAGAAGCAACAGTTAGAACTGGACATGGAGCAACAGACTGGTTCCAAATAGGAAAAGGAGTCTGTCAAGGCTGTATTTTGTCACCCTGCTTATTTAACTTATATGCAGAGTACATCATGAGAAATGCTGAACTGGATGAAGCACAAGCTGGAATCAAGATTGCTGGGAGAAATAGCAGTAACCTCGGATATGCAGATGACACCACCCTTATGGCAGAAAGTGAAGAAGAACTAAAGAACCTCTTGATGAAAGTGAAAGATGAGAGTGAAAAAGTTGGCTTAAAGCTCAACATTCAGAAAACAAAGATCATGGCATCTGGTCCCATCACTTCATGGCAAATAGATGGGGAAACAGTGGAAACAGTGGCACATTTTATTTTTTAGGCTCCAAAATCGCTGCAGATGGTGACTGCAGCCATGAAATTAAAAGATGCTGACTCCTTAGAGGGAAAGTTATGACCAACCTAGAGAGCATATTAAAAAGCAGAGACATTACTTTGCCAACAAAGGTCCATCTAGTCAGGTTATGGTTTTCCAGTAGTCATGTATGGATGTGAGAGTGTTACCATAAAGAAAGCTGAGTGCTGAAGAATGGATACATTTGAACTGTGGTATTGGAGAAGACTCTTGAGAGTTCCTTGGACTGCAAGGAAATCCAACCAGTCCATCCTTAAAGGAAATCAGTCTTGAGTATTCATTGGAAAGACTGATGTTGAAGCTGAAACTCCACCTGATGCAAACAGCTGACTCATTTGCAAAGCCCCTGATGCAGGGAAAGATTGAAGGTGGAAAGAGAAGGTGACAACAGAGGATGAGCTGTTTGGATGGCATCACCATATGGATGGACATGAGTTTGAGTTATCTCTGGGAGTTGGTGATGGACAGGGAGGCCTGGCATGCTGCAGCCCATGGGGTCACAAAAAGTCGGACAAAACTGAGCGACTGAACTGAACTGAACTGAGGTGCTTTGTGTCTCTTCTCAGAAAGAATTCAGTGAGAGATAAGGTGTCAGGTAAAAAGTGGATTTATGTTTCCCTCATAGCTCAGTTGGTAAAGAATCTGCCTGCAGTGCAGGAGGCTTGGGTTTGATTTCTGGATTGGAAAGATCCCCCTGGAGAAGGAAGTGGCAACCCACTCCAGTATGCTTCCCTGGAGAATCCCATGGACAGAGGAGCCTGGTAGGCTACAGTCCGTGTGGTCACAAGAATTGGACATGACTTAGTGACTATCTTCCCTGGTGGCTCAGATGGTAAAGCATCTGCCTACAATGCAGGAGATCTGGGTTCAATCCCTGGGTCAGGAAGATATCCTGGAGAAGGAAATGGCAACCCACTTCAGTATTCTTGTCTGGAAAATCCCATGGATGGAGGAGCCTGGTAGGCTACAGTCCATGGGGGTCGCAAAGAGTAGGACACAACTGAGCTACTTCACTTTCTTTAGTGACTAAAGAGAGAGACACTCCACAAACAGATTGTAATCCTACTTAATGGCTTGCCTGGAAGACACTGCCCCTCTGCTTGACTGTCAGCTAAAGTGCTTTTAGTTTGTCCCTGCGCCCCTGAGAATATAAGAAATTAACACACCCCTTCGGAGAAGGAAATGGCATTCCACTCCGGTATTCTTCTCTGGAGAATCCCCTGGACAGAGGAGCCTGGCAGGCTACAGTCCATGGGGTTCAAAGAGTTGGACATGGCTGAGTGACTAAGCGCACACACCCAAGACACCTCTTCCAAAGGCTTGCCGTCCCCTTGCAGATGTTTTGCAAGACTAAAGACCCTTTCACTTTACTTCCCCACTGCTTCTCCCTCTCTATTCTGCCTTTTGAGTTTAGTTCCTCATTGCTTTTTTATGATCTATAAAAGAACCTGGCATCCAAACCTCAATAAGATGGTTATTTTGAGGTACTAGCCTGCCATCTTCTCGGTCATCTGACTTTCTGAATAAAGGCGTTTCCCTTGCCTCAACATCTCATCTCTGGGATTCATTGGCCTGTCATGCAGTGAGCAGAGTGAGCTTGGACTCAGTAAAAAGTGGGATGAGATGGTTGGATGCCATCACTGACTCAATGGACATGAGTTGGAGCAAACTCTGGGAGATGGTGAAGGACAGGAAAACCTGGCATGCTGTAGTCCATGGGGTCCCCAAAAGTGAGACACGACTGAGCGACTGAATAACAACAAAACATGGGAGGATTCTTTCAGTTCTTTTGGGGTGGATATTTCCAGGAATTGGATAACCACCCGTTTCTGACCTTTGTGCTTGGCTTCAGAACTGTCGTGGCATCTGATGGTGTGTCACTTAGTTTGCTGATGTGTTATGAGAGCATATATTGAGGTTCAAGGTCGAGTGGAAATTGGCTTGTCTGTCTTGGATCCATTAGGTTCTAATTAGTTTATGTGTGTCCTTGAGGTTTGTCATTCTTTTAAAGTTTGTGCCCTGCCATCTTCCCTCCAGTTTTAAATTGAAGACCAGACTTATCTAATCTTCTCTCATGAAGATACATCTTGATACCTGTCTTCTCAACCAGGTTGGAAAAATCAGTCTTCTCCCTCAACCAAACTCTGAGTACCTTGTTCCCCAATATCTGATCTTGTTGAATGGGATGGAATAAAGTAGTCATGGAAATCCTATGCTGGTTTGTCTGTACCTTGACTTGATTATGTGAAACTAAATATTTCCTGCCATATCAGTGGGCAAGAAATGTCACAGTCATCAGTGATTTCTGGACTCCAAATGTGAATGGGAGTTCCCCAAAGGGAACACAATACTTGTGATCCAGCAGCTGCTGCCACTCCCACGGTAATTGCTGAGGGACACAGGGGGATGCAAGAAGCAACCATCTGCCACAGCTGCACCCTTTACAGTAAACAATGACTTTTTAGTTGTTCAGTCATGTCCCACTCTTTGCAACTCCACGGACTTTAGTATGCCAGGCTCCGATGCTCATGGAATTCTCCAGGCAAGAATAGCCATTCCTTTCTCCAGGGTGTCTTCCCAACCCAGGGATGAAACCCAGCTCTCCTGCATTGCAGTCAGGTTCTTTATCATCTGAGCCACCAGTTCAGTTCAGTTCAGTCGCTCAGTCGTGTCTGACTCTTTGTGACCCCATGAATCGCAGCACACCAGGCCTCCCTATCCATCACCATCTCCCGGAGTTCACTCAGACTCACGTCCATCAAGTCCGTGATGCCATCCAGCCATCTTATCCTTGGTCATCCCCTTCTCCTCCTGCCCCCAGTCCCTCCCAGCATCAGAGTCTTTTCCAATGATTCAACTCTTCGCATGAGGTGACCAAAGTACTGGATTTTCAGCTTTAGCGTCATTCCTTCCAAAGAAATCCCAGGGCTGATCTTCAGAATGGACTGGTTGGATCTCCTTGCAGTCCAAGGGACTCTCAAGAGTCTTCTCCAACACCACAGTTCAAAAGCATCGATTCTTCGGCGCTCAGCTTTCTTCACAGTCCAACTTTCACATCCATACATGACCACAGGAAAAACCATAGCCTTGACTAGGCGGACCTTAGTCGGCAAAGTAATGTCTCTGCTTTTGAATATACTATCCAGGTTGGTCATAACTTTTCTTCCAAGGAGTAAGTGTCTTCTAATTTCATGGCTGCAGTCACCATCTGCAGTGATTTTGGAGCCCAAAAAAATAAAGTCTGACACTGTTTCCACTGTTTCCCCATCTATTTCCCATGAAGTGATGGGACCGGATGCCATGATCTTCGTTTTCTGAATGTTGAGCTTTAAGCCAACTTTTTCTCTCTCCTCCTTCACTTTCATCAAGAGGCTTTTTAGCTCCTCCTCACTTTCTGCCATAAGGGTGGTGTCATCAGCATATCTGAGGTTATTGATATTTCTCCCGGCAATCTTGATTCCAGCTTGTGTTTCTTCCAGTCCAGCGTTTCTCATGATGTACTCTGCATATAAGTTAAATAAGCAGGGAGACAATATACAGCCTTGACGTACTCCTTTTCCTATTTGGAACCAGTCTGTTGTTCCATGTCCAGTTCTAACTGTTGCTTCCTGACCTGCATACAGATTTCTCAAGAGGCAGGTTAGGTGGTCTGGTATTCCCATCTCTTTCAGAATTTTCCACAGTTTATTGTGATCCACACAGTCAAAGGCTTTGGCATAGTCAATAAAGCAGAAATAGATGTTTTTCTGGAACTCTCTTGCTTTTTCCATGATCCAGCGGATGTTGGCAATTTGATCTCTGGTTCCTCTGCCTGTTCTAAAACCAGCTTGAACATCAGGGAGTTCACGGTTCACATATTGCTGAAGCCTGGCTTGGAGAATTTTGAGCATTACTTTACTAGCGTGTGAGATGAGTGCAATTGTGCGGTAGTTTGAGCATTCTTTGGCATTGCCTTTCTTTGGGATTGGAATGAAAACTGACCTTTTCCAGTCCTGTGGCCACTGCTGAGTTTTCCAAATTTGCTGGCATATTGAGTGCAGCACTTTCACAGCATCATCTTCCAGGATTTGCAACAGCTCAACTGGAATTCCATCATCTCCACTAGCTTTGTTCTTAGTGATGCTTTCTAAGGCCCACTTGACTTCACATTCCAAGATGTCTGGAGCCACCAGGGAAGCCCATAAACAATCAAGAAACAGGATTTGGCCCCAGATAACTGAGATGCATATGAAAGGAATGAATGTAGTAAGTCCAGAGGCTTGCATCTTCCCACACATCTTTGTCATTCAGTGATTCAGTCTTGTCCTACTCTTTGTGATCCCATGGACTGTAGCAAGCCAGGCTTCCCTGTCCTTCACCATCTCCCGGAGCTTGCTTAAACTTATGTCTATTCAGTCAGTGATGCCATCCAACCATCTTGTCCTGTCATCCCTTTCTCCTCCTGCCTTCAATCTTTCCCAGCATCAAGGACTTTTCCAATGAGTTGGCTCTTTGCATCAGGTGGCCAAAGTATCAAAGATTTCACTTCAGCATTAGTCCTTCCAATGAATATTCAGGATTGATTTCTTTTATGATTGACTGTTCCGATCTTCTTGCCATTCAACGGGCTCTCAAGAGTCTGCTCCAACACCACAGTTCAAAGGCATCAATCCTCTGGTGCTCAGCCTTCTTTATGGTTCAACTCTCACATCCATGCATGACTACTGGAAAAACCATAGCTTTGACTAGACGGACCTTTGTCAGTAATGTCCCTGATTTTTAATATGCTGTCTAGGTTTGTCATAGCTTTTCTTCCAAGGAGCAAGTGTCTTTTAATTTCATGGTTGGAGTCACCATCTGCAGTGATTTTGGAGCCCCCCAAAATAAAGTCCATAACTGTTTCCATTGTTTCCCCTTCTGTTTGCTATGAAGTGATGGGACCAGATCTTCGTTTTTTGAATATTGAGTTTTAAGCCAGCTTTTTCACTCTCCTCTTGCACTTTCATCAAGAGGCTCTTTAGTTATTCTTTGCTTTCTGCCATAAGGGTGGTGTCATCTGCATATCTGAGGTTATTGATATTTCTCCTGGCAATCTTGATTCCAGCTTGTGCTTCATCCAGCCTGGTATTTCACATGATATACTCTGCATAAAAGTTAAATAAGCAAGGTAACAATATACAGCCTTGATGTACTCCTTTCCCAATTTTGAACCAGTCCATCGTTCCATATCTGGTTGTTCCATGTCCGTTTCTAACTGTTGCTCCTTGAACTGCATACAGGTTTTGCAGGAGGCAGGTAAGGTGGTATGGTATTCCTGTCTCTAAGAATTTTCCACTGATTGTTGTGATCTCCACACAGTCAAAGGCTTTAGTGTAGTCAACAAAGAAAAGGTAGATGCTTTTCTGAAATTGTCTTGCTTTTTCGATAATCCAATGGATGTTGGCAATTTGATCTCTGGTTCCTCTGCCTTTTCTAAATCCAGCTTGAACATCTGGAAGTTCTCAGTGTGATCACTCACCTAGAGCCAGACATCCTGGAGTGCAAAGTCAAGTGGACCTTAGGAAGCATCTCTACAAAGCTAGTGGGGGTGATAGACCAACTGAGCTATTTCAAATCCTAAAAGATGATGCTGTTAAAGTGCCGCACTCAATATGCCAGCAAATTTGGAAAACTCAGTCTCAGTCACAGGACTGGAAAAAGTCAATTTTCATTCCAGTCCAAAAGAAAGGCAATGCCAAAGGATGTTGAAGCTTTCCATACATAGAAGGATACTAAGTTTCAAAATGGCTGTCTGAGGGGGCCTTACAAATAGCTGTGAAAAGAAGAGAAGTGAAAAGCAAAGGAGAAAAGGAAACACAATCATCTGAATGCAGAATTCCAAAGAATAGCAAGAACAGATAAGAAAGCCTTCCTCATCGATCAGTGCAAAGAAATAGAGGAAAAGAACAGAATGGGAAAGACTAGAGATCTCTTCAAGAAAATTAGAGATAACAAGGGAACATTTCATGCAAAGATGGGCTCAATAAAGGACAGAAATGGTCTGGACCTAACAGAAGCAGAAGATATTAAGAAGAGGTGACAAGAATACACAGAAGAACTGTACAAAAAAGATCTTCAAGACCAAGATAATGACAATGGTGTGATCACTCACCTAGAGGCAGACATCCCGGAATGTGAGGTCAAGTGGGCCTTAGAAAATATCACTATGAACAAAGTTAGCGGAGTTGATGGAATTCCAGTTGAGCTATTTCAAATCCTGGAAGATGATGCTGTGAACGTGCTGCACTCAAATATGCCAGCAAATTTTCAAAACTCAGCAGTGATCACAGGACTGGAAAAGGTCAGTTTTCATTCCAATTCCAAAGAAAGGCAATGCCAAAGAATGCTCAAACGACCACACAATTGCACTCACCTCACATGCTAGTTAAGTATTACTCAAAATTCTCCAAGCTAGGCTTCAGCAATATGTGAACCGTGAACTTCCAGATGTTCCAGCTGGTTTTAGAAAAGGCAGAGGAACCAGAGATCAAATTGCCAACATCCGCTGGATCATGGAAAAAGCAAGAGAGTTGCAGAAAAACATCTATTTCTGCTTTATTGACTATGCCAAAGCCTTTGACTGTGTGGATCACAATCAACTGTGGAAAATTCTAAAAGAGATGGGAATACCAGACCACCTGACCTGTCTCTTGAGAAACCTATATGCAGGTCAGGAAGCAACAGTTAGAACTGGACATGGAACAACAGACTGGTTCCAAATAAGAAAAGGAGTACATCAAGGCTGTATATTGTCACCCGGCTTATTTAACTTATATGGAGAGTACATCATGAGAAATGNAGTTGACTCACTGGAAAAGACTCTGATGCTGGGAGGGATTGGGGGCAGGAGGAGAAGGGGACGACAGAGGATGAGATGGCTGGATGGCATCACTGACCCGATGGACCTGAGTTTGAGTGAACTCTGGGAGATGGTGATGGACAGGGAGGGCTGGCGTGCTGTGATTCATGGGGTTGCAAAGAGTTGGACATGACTGAGTGACTGAACTGAACTGAAGGCTGATTCATGTTGAGGTTTGACCTAAAGCAACATAATTCTATAAAGCAATTATCCTTCAATTAAAAAATAAATTAATTTAAGAAAAGAAAGTCGGATTACATGAATACTTTATAAAGTTTCTTTGTTTGGTATTGTTTTCTTTTATGCAACAGAGTTCTTGAAGTGAGATTTTACTTGGACTTTTGATGTATAAATCATTTATTGGTTTTATATTACTGCTAAACATATCTCCCCAATGCTGAGTGACCTAAATCAATTAATAATTTATGATGCCTCACAGTGTTACAGAACCAAACCAGAACTCGGAAACATTTGAGTTTGGAACAGAGAAAGGATTATTGCAGAGCTATGCAAGGAGACAGGTGACTCATGCTCAAAAACCACAAACTCCTAGATAGTTTTTGGGAAAAAGATTTCATAGGCAAATCTGTGGTGAGAGTTACAGAATGTTTGATTGGTTGGTGGTAGGTAACAGGGTGGTTCTCCAGGAATCTTGTGCTGAGTCTAAAGTTACCATCCTCCACCTGGATGGGGGCCTTAATTCTGTAGAAGAACTCAACGATACTACTAAGTATATCCCTCAAGGAGGAACCAAGATTTTGCCTCTAAGCTGCACTATTGTTTCTTGACTGCTCCACCCTAGTTTCTGTATCTCCTCCTTTCCCTGATCAGCAACTGTTTTCAGTTCAGTCAGTTCAGTCACTCAGACTCTTTGCGACCCCATGGACTACAGCATGCCAGGTCTCCCTGTTTATCACCAACTCCCAGAGCTTATGCAAACTCATGTCCATTGAGTCCATCCAACCATCTCATCCTCTGTCATCTCCGTCTCCTCCTACCTTCAATCTTTCCCAGCATAAGGGTCTTTTCAAATGAGTCATTTCTTTGCATCAGGTGGCCAAAGTATTGGAGTTTCAATATCAGTCCTTCCAAAGAATATTCAGGACTGATTTCCTTTAGGATGGACTGGTTGGATCTCCTTGCAGTCCAAGGGACTCTCAAGAGTCTCCTCCTACATCACAGTTCAAAAGCATCAGTTCTTTGGCACTCAGATTTCTTTATGGTAAAGCTCTCACATCCATATATGACTACTGGAAAAACCATAGCTTTGACTAGATGGACCATTGTAGGCAAAGTAATGTCTCTGCTTTTTAATATGCTCTCTAGGTTAGTCATAACTTTTCTGTTTTAGCCTGTCTTTTGGAATTCAGGGAAGGTCAAGGAAGCTGAATGAAACTATTTTCTACAAACAAGAAATTGATGCTGAGCAGGGCCCTGTGGGACAACAGGGCTCAGAAGCCTTTTTGTCCCCCATTCCTCATAAGTATGGAGAACTCCAGCCTCCATGACCTTCTCTGTGTTCCAAAGGGCAGAACAGTTATTAATCAAGGAAGAGGCAGCAACAAAACCAACTGAATCAGAGGCTCATCAAGATTAGGGGATAGACCACCTAAGATCCTTGCTGTTGTTCAGTTGCTTGGTTGTGTCTGACTCTCTGTGACTCCGTGGACTGAAGCACGCAAGGCATCTCTGTCCTTCGGTATTTCTCAGTTTCCTAAAACTCATGTCCATTGAGTCAGTGATGCCATCCAACCATCTTATCCTCTGTTGTCCCTTTCTCTAGGCAGCAACAAAACCAACTGAATCAGAGGCTCATCAAGATTAGGGGATAGACCACCTAAGATCCTTGCTGTTGTTCAGTTGCTTGGTTGTGTCTGACTCTCTGTGACTCCGTGGACTGAAGCACGCAAGGCATCTCTGTCCTTCGGTATTTCTCAGTTTCCTAAAACTCATGTCCATTGAGTCAGTGATGCCATCCAACCATCTTATCCTCTGTTGTCCCTTTCTCCTCTTGTCTTCAATCTTTCCCAGCACCAGAGTCTTTCCCAATGAGTTGACTGTTCACATAAGGTGACTAAAGTGTTGGAGTTTCAGCATCAGTCCTTCCAATGGATATTCAGGGTTGAAACCTAGGATCCTGTGCACACCCTAACTTGTCAGCAACCCCACCCTTTTGCAACTGCAGAAAAAAGAATAGAGGACTATTCCTGCCTTGATTCTTATCACATACTCCTGCCTAACTATATAACTTTCCCCTACTCACCAGGGACGGAGGGGCACAGTTCTCAAGGTACTATGTTCCCCCTTTGCCTGGCAAAGTAATAAAAACACTCTTTCTTTCTCCTCCAGGACTCTGTCTTGATATTTCTGTTTGTCACTGATGCATAGAGAGCCAAGATTTTGGCAGTGAAACTGGGTAAACAGAAAGGATTTGTACTAGAGAGGGCTCCATAGGGTCCTGGTTGGTTTTAACTCCCATGGGTGAAGAATTTGGGACCAAATTGTCTGAATGGTTTAGCGCGGTATTTCTTATGAGGTCAAAATCAGTTGTTAACCAAAGTCTTGACGGGCAGCATTTCTAAGGTGTATTACTCATATAGCTGGCAAGGACATGCTGGCTCTTGAGGCCACAGAGGTTGGGGTGGAGGGGGGTGTTGGTGGTGTTGAAAGTGAAAGTGAAAATTGCTCAGTCGTGTCTGACTCTTTGTGATCCCATGCTTATAGAGTTCATGGAATTCTCCTGGCCAGAATACTGGAGTGGGTAGCCTTTCCCTTCTCCAGGGGATCTTCCCAACCCAGGGATAAAACCAGGTCTCCTGCATTGCAGGCAGATTCTTTACCAGCTGAGCCACATAAGGAGCTAATGTACTCATAAAGAGATTTAGTGCTTTTCTAGATATGTGGATATACAAGGCCTGGACTCATAAAATCAGTTCCTGAAAATATCTATCTAAGACTTTTTCTGTTAGGGGAAATACACTGACTGAAATCACCCACCCTGGTTAGGCACCATAGTAACCATTTGCATAAGTTTTGGATGCATATGAGTCACTAGGTTGACAAGAGGTCTTAGTAAGGAACAAGGAACTAATAAGCTATCACTAATCAGGAGACAGGGATCAAGACCATCCCAATGGAAAAGAAATGCAAAAAAGCAAAATGGCTGTCTGGAGAAGCCTTACAAATAGCACTGAAAAGAAGAGAGGTGAAAAGCAAAGGAGAAAAGAAAAGATATAAGCATCTGAATGCAGAGTTCCAAAGAATAGCAAGAAGAGATAAGAAAGCCTTCTTCAGCCATCAATGCAAAGAGATAGAGGAAAACAACAGAATGGGAAAGACTAGAGATCTCTTCAAGAGAATTGGAGATACCAAGGGAACATTTCATGCAAAGATG
>SJYX01018589.1:0-13952 GCA_006410675.1 Oreotragus oreotragus | reverse complement strand
ATCTGATGGTTTTGAACTGTGGTGTTGGAGAAGACTCTTGAGAGTCCCTTGGACTGCAAGGAGATCCAACCAGTCCATCCTAAAGATCAGTCCTTAGTGTTCATTGGAAGGACTGATGTTCAAGCTGAAACTCCAATATTTGGCCACCTCATGAGAAGAGCTGACTCATTTGAAGAGACCCTGATGCTGGAAAAGATTGAAGGTGGGAGGAGAAGGGGATGACAGAGGATGAGATGATTGGATGGCATTACTGACTCAATGGACATGAGTTTGGGTAAACTCCGAGAGTTGGTGATGGACAGAGGGACCTGGCATGCTGCAGTTCATGGGGTCACAGAGAGTTGGACACGACTGAACGACTGAACTGAACTAAACTGAGTATATAAATTGTACCAAATATACTAAAATATGTATTACAGATACAAAAATATAAACTTTTAGTAGATGTATATTGCGTAGGAAACACAGTCTTTATCTTTGTTATTTACTTAGTATCACTTATTTACTGATATATTTAATAAAGTTCTGTTGAGTGCCAGTTATGTTTCAGGCACCATGTTGTATGTTGAGACTATGCCAGCGATCGAGATAGACCCTCTGCCTTCGTGGAGTTTTCAGTATGGGGGGGCAGGGCGTTGATGATGGGTATTAAACAATTATATGTCTTATTAGTGAGTTATAGTTATAAATATTGTGACAGAAAAATACAGAATTTTATGAGCATGGTTGTTGTTGTTTTTCACAGCAGGTACTCCATCTAATTAGGAGATTCAGGGATGGCTACCCTGGGAAAGTTTTAGTTTTATAAAACATTTATATTCATGGACACTAAGATTATTAGGATAAATGCACATACTCTTGCCTACATGTACACTGGCAGTCCCTACTTAGGAATACTTAAGAGTGCCATGACTGTAAATAATTGTGTCAGGAAGCCCACGTTCCTGGCACCTGTTCCCCTTATGAGAGATTACCCTGATTCTCCAGGTTGAAAATATCCGAAGTAACTGCTCCGAAGAAATACTTTCAGTTTCAGAGATCTAGAGCTGTGCCTTGACTTAGGACATGTAGTAGTCAGAACTCAAGAGGTTTAATAAAGGTTTGTCCTCTCACATCCTCATCATGAAGACAGACTCATAAATACCTGCCAGTATGTGGCAGTAGTTGGTGATAAAAGTATATTCATTTTTCTAAATTCATTTCCCTCAGAAAAATAGTTTTCTAAACCTTCCAATTTTAGAGTAACTGTTTGCCCATGACTGAAGGTCAGTATTTGCTAAATAAATGCATTTTGAGGTATAGCCTTTTAGTCCTAAACTTCAAGTACCCAGGCTCTTGCGGTCAGACATGAAAAATTAAACACCATTTACGGGTTACCTTCTATGGGAAAATGTATTCCAGACTAGAAAAGAGATAAAGCTTCCAAACAATAGGAAAATTTGATGACAGATTTCCAACTTAGAAAGGACTTTGTTCTAAAGAGTTATTTTGGAGGACAAATAATATGTAACTTATAACCCTTTAGAAGTCCAGTGAAGTCTTAGAGTAGGAAGAACGAATGCAATGTCCTTAAGGTTTGTATTTATTCTCTGCTTTCTTCTCTGTATTGTGGTATGTTAGAGAACTCTTCCGTCACTGGCAGGGTGATGAGGACAGAAGCAACCAGTTACTTGACTTGATTTTTATCTTCCTGTTGCTGGAATTTATGCAAGTTTCTTTTGTGTCAACTTGAAGTTTTGGGAATTCTTAAGGACATGTAATGTTCAGTCTTATTTTAACTTCACAGTGTTTGAGTGTTTTTATTGTTAATTATGGCAACTTATTTTTTCTTGGAAATTGGTAGTAAACCTGTACACATGTACCTGGTATGAAGAGGTATCAGTGAGTATTGTTTAACGAGTTACTTTATGTTTTGTGTGTATATGTATGTATGCATGTGTGTGTATTTGCATATATATGTACACATACCAACTTGTATATATATTGTTAAACTGTGTTTCCACTAGATTTAGTTGGCCTATTTTTACCACTTCCACAATTTGTACCATTTTGCATAATAGATTTTGTAGTTTTTTTTGAACATGTAGTTCCTTAGACTTCTGCATCTCATTTACCTCTACTTTTTCCCACTAAAAAGGGAGTGTTTTGCTAAGATATATTTTATGATATTCTAAACATTCATTTTATGAGAATAAACCTTGGCAAGTGTAGGTTTTGGGAACCTTATTTTATGACAATTAAGATTGCATCTTATTTTGACTTGAACTGCTTAATTTTACAATTGTGTTCATCTGTGTGGGTGATTGATATTTCTGGTGAGTGTGAAATAATGTAATGTGTTATTTATTCCATATTTACTCCTCCAGGAAAATCTCGAACAATATTTCTGTATAATTTTCTTAAAAACTGTTTAAGTGACTTTTTTTCTCATAAGAGGTGAGTGAGTGTGTGCATTGTCTAAGCTATTTTTGTGTTTGGCTTGAAATTCAGGTAATAGAGGTGAGGTTGATATTGTGCCCATGTTCTTGTCATATGTGTTGGAATAGATTCTGGTTTGTTGAGAACAGATATTTTAATGTGTTTGCTTAACTTTTAGGAGTTTAGGCATATAGTTCAAAATTCCTTGAGAAATGACAGAAAGATTTGCTTTTCACATTAAATTTCCATTAATAACATTTTTAAACAGTGGTAAAATCTCTCTGGTTAATGTTAGAATTTTCAAATACTAAAAGCAAATTTTAGCAAAGCAATTCATTTGAGCAGATTCCAAGGAAATATTTTTTTTTCTCAGTTATGTTCAGGTTATTTTTCCAAGTTGCAAAAATAGGACTTTCCTCAAATTCTGAATTTTGATCATCTTGAGAAATGAAATATATTTGAAACCTAAAGTCAGAACACACTTTCTTGTTAGCAAGAAAGTCTTGCCAAAGATAATAGTAGTTAAAATCTTGTGGAAGACAGATGGTTGCTCTGAGACAGATTTTTCAGTTTGGATTTTAAATTTGAGCATGATGTTTGCTTTCTTTCTGGGAATACTGGAAAGTTTGCTTTGTTTCTTCTGCTGCATGAATTGATGACTGCAAAGGAAAAAAAAATGTACAGGCTGACAAACACTGAATAATTAGAATTTGTTAGTTTTTCTTAGAGACCCATTTATTTCAGAATGTCTAAAATAACATTAGGCAAATGTCTTCTGTCTTATATTGCATGTGCTGTTATTTTTTCCTACTTTCTTCAGACATCTCGTGGGGAATTTGACTCCAGTGAATTTGAAGTTAGGAGACGTTATCAAGATTTCCTTTGGTTGAAAGAAAAACTTGAAGAAGCGCACCCAACTCTGATTATTCCAGTACGTTTACATTTTTTTTTTTCTCACAGAATAGCTGCCATTTTGTCTTGTGAATCATTAGAATGTCTTAACACCCAATTTCAGACCTTTGATTCAATGCAATTCATTTATCTGGGAAACATTTGTTTTTAAACTTTTCAATCTATGTACAGATTTGTTTTTTATAACTATTGTAATGTGTTAAGATTTTCTGGTATTTGGCTCTAACATTGTGAATTTTGAAAAATTATTTTTATAAGAAATGATCACATGTTCAAATAGTCTTCCAGAAAGCAAAAGTGTAGAATTCCTTATAATCCCATGCCACATAATGCTCAGATACCTTTTTATTTTTTTGCCCTAGCCATTGCCAGAAAAGTTTATAGTGAAAGGAATGGTGGAACGCTTTAATGATGACTTCATTGAGACACGAAGGAAGGCATTGCACAAATTTTTGAACCGAATCGCTGACCATCCAACTCTAACATTTAATGGAGACTTTAAAATTTTTCTTACTGCACAAGCTTGGGTAAAAAATTTTAATTTATACTCATATAATCCTTCAGTATTTATACATGTAGTAGGTTGTATGCTTCCTCTATTTACCTTTTAAAATCAGTAGTAACCTTGAAATAAAATGGAGTTTTAAACAGTTAAGAAATATCCTTTGGATACAACTCTGTATCAGGTCTACACACGAACATGAAAATCATGTACCTTTCTCACATATACATCCTCATATTTCTCTTGGTAGCTGATATATTTTTTTAAAATGCCTGGGTACTCCTTGCATATAGCTAATACTGAAAATATAAAAACATTTTTAAATTGACACTGTTTTGAGTAGTAATGAGTCAGGAAGTTAAGATAGAAGTTTTTTTATTGATAGATGGATGGATGAATGGATCCCAGGCTCCCCCGTCCCTGGGATTCTCCAGGCAAGAACACTGGAGTGGGTTGCCATTTCCTCTTTTCTTCTATTAAGATATAATTCACCAAGAAAGATGATAGATGGGACAAACAGTCAGTACCAAATACTTACTGACCAATGTTGAGTTTTCTCTCTCTCAGTTGTTGCCAAAGTGACTGAAGCTAAAGAAGTCATTCATCTCCACTTTGACAGTACTTGGTGTCTGGAAGCCCTGTGTGACTTATGTGAGAAGAATTTGTGGCCTGACTCCAGACCCTTAGAAGCTGTTAGAAACATTCTCTACAGTCAGCAGTTGTAGTAACAGCTTGCTAGCTGTGACTTGTGCTCTTTCTGATAACATTTACTCTATCAAATAATGCAGTAGCCCTCTTGAATAGACGTACTGCCTGGTCAAGGGTGGCATTTATCATATTATGGCTGGTGTTATATTCTTTGCTTGGATGAATGGATCCCAGGCTCCCCCGTCCCTGGGATTCTCCAGGCAAGAACACTGGAGTGGGTTGCCATTTCCTCTTTTCTTCTATTAAGATATAATTCACCAAGAAAGATGATAGATGGGACAAACAGTCAGTACCAAATACTTACTGACCAATGTTGAGTTTTCTCTCTCTCAGTTGTTGCCAAAGTGATTGAAGCTAAAGAAGTCATTCATCTCCACTTTGACAGTACTTGGTGTCTGGAAGCCCTGTGTGACTTATGTGAGAAGAATTTGTGGCCTGACTCCAGACCCTTAGAAGCTGTTAGAAACATTCTCTACAGTCAGCAGTTGTAGTAACAGCTTGCTAGCTGTGACTTGTGCTCTTTCTGATAACATTTACTCTATCAAATAATGCAGTAGCCCTCTTGAATAGACGTACTGCCTGGTCAAGGGTGGCATTTATCATATTATGGCTGGTGTTATATTCTTTGCGCACAAAATCATACTGACTTGGAAATTAACAAGTTTATATGTTGTTTTGGGTAAGACCTTCAAGAAAGAAGATCTTAGAAAGATAATATATTATTTAATATATGGATAAATAATACATAATAATGTTTTTATCTATAGATCTGTTAGTCAGCATTGTTATTTATAGATTTTTGTACTGTGTGAATGGTTATGTTACTCTTTGACATTGTTAGTCTTCAGTAACAATGCTGACTGCCAGATCCACAGATAAAAATATTATTATGTATTATTTATCCAAATATTAAATAACATATTATCTTTCTCCAGATCGTCTTTGATCTCAAACCTGTGTTTCAGTAAGTGCTATACCCATTGTCAGAATACCTTGTCCTTCTTGGTGTTCTTTTTGAGTAGGCCGTACTTCTGAAGAGATAGTTCTTTGCAGTGTATCCTTTTATAACATTTCTACTTTGCAAATCTGTAGCTGACTCTCCTAAATTAACTGTAACATCTGTTACATATTTTATTAAAAATCTTTCTCCAAAGACAGCCAGTCAGTGGAGACAATATAACAGTTTATCCTATTAAGTTGGTTGCAGAGCTGTGGTCAGGGAGTTTATCTACCAACTATTCCAGTGACTTTAAGAAAGCAGACCAGTTAGTGCTTAGCAGTGAAGCTCGTGGGGTCAGACTGCCAGGACTTTGATCCCTACCCACCAGTTCCTTGCTCTTGGACCTTGAGTAAGCTTCTTTAACCTTCCTTTGCTTCTGTTGTCTTCTGTACAATGAGGGTAATAATAGAAGCTGTTTCATAGTGTTATTGTGAGTGATGTGTATAAAAATGCAAGTATAGTGCCAATAACATTAAGCTCTTAATAAATGCTAGCCATTATTATAACTAAAGGATTAACAAAGTTTCCCAATTTTTCTTCCTAGTCTGTAGGTTAGACTCTGAGAGATCGTTTTCTCAACCATTTTTCTAAATTCCTGTTAATAAAATGCAGGTTTCATCTCATATCATTTTCGAATCTTCTCCAGTATCTCTATAAGTGCAGTTCCCTCTGTTACACCTTGTTCTTTGAAGCATCCATGCTCTGAGAAAACATGATTACATGTTTTATAGGAGCACTTTGGAAAAGAATGTTATCAAGGAGACTGAGACTTAGAGAAAGGACTATGTGCCCTAACTCATCTGCTTCAAATTTACATGAAATTAAAAAAATGTATATGGAACCTTTTTTGTCATCTTTATTCTTCTGATTAGATTTCTTTTTTCGTTGTTGGATCTTAGAATATCATTGCTTGCTTCATCACCGATGTTTTATTTTTTTTGTTCCTAGGAATTCTCTTCTCACAAGAAGCAAGGGCCTGGATTATTCAGCAGGATGGGACAGTCAGTCAGAGCGGTTGCATTGTCAATGAGAGGAGTTAAAAGTCGCCCCGAGGAGTTCATGGAAATGAATAACTTCATTGAAATATTTAGCCAGAAAATAAATTTGATAGATAAGATATCTCAGAGAATCTACAAGGAAGAACGGGGTATGTAGAACTGCTGAACTGTGATCTCAAAGTTGTTGCATTGCTGATGAATCTTTTTCCATTTGCTGGTGTGGTAAGACAGCATCAACTTAGCACTTCTTTTTGGTCATTAGGATTTCTGTCTCTGCTTACCATGCCCATCTGTTATTGCATGCTGTTTACTGTATCTAATTAGGGCCCTTAGCATATTCAGCATAGTTGTTTTAAAACCATGCTCTAATTCCAACATCTCCACCACATCTGGTTCTGATGCTTGCTCTCTCTTTAAATTGTGTTTTTTGCCCTTTAGTATGTCTTTTAATTTTCTTTTGCCCCTGGTAGCCAGACATGATGTACTCATAAAAGAAAAGAGGCCTTTAGTAATGTGGTGGCGAGGTGTGGGGAGGGGAAGCGTTCTGGAGACCTGTGGGTAGGTCTCAGTGCTTTCATGAGTCTGTGCCTTGGACCACTGTGAGCCTCACAGAAGCTCAGGGTTTTTCCTTCCACCTCTTAGTTGCGACAGGATGAACCAGAGTGGGCTCAAGTTGGGTATTTCCCCTCCTCCAGCTCAGTTGTGCTTAGTCGCTCAGTTGTGTCTGACTCTTTGTGACCCCATGGACTGTAGCCCACCAGGATCCTCAGTCCATGGGGATTCTCCAGGCAAGAATACTGGAGTAGGTTGCCATGCCCTCCTCCAGGGGATCTTCACAACCCAGGGATCGACCCCAGGTCTCCCACATTGCAGGCAGGTTCTTTGCCCACTGAGCCACCAGGGAAGCTACCAGGTCAGTTAGCCTCTGATAATACCCCAGCAGGTTATGCTTTGGGTAACCAGTTTCCCACAAGGGAAGGCCTTGTTAAAAAGAACCCTGGCTATTAGGTAGAGTACCTTGGCTATTACAAAATGGCTTATTTTCTCATCTCCTGCAGGAAAAGTAATTTTTGCCTGATATTTACTGTGCAGGCTTTTGGAGGTAAATCTCACAATATTATGGGATTTCACCCATGGCTAGTTTCTCTGGAGTTTTTAACTCCTTGAATTGTCCACACTGAGACTCCAGCAATTCATCATTGACAGTTTCAGTTTTCCAACCTGGGCACTTGGCTGGGCATTCTTCTCTCTTTTTTGTTTATAAAAATTTTTATTGGAGTATACCCAGGTATGCCAGTGATAAAGAACCTGCCTGCCAATGCAGGAAATGTAAGAGATGCAGGTTCAATCCCTGGGTTGGGAAGATCCCCTGGAGGAGAAAATGGCAACCCATTCCAGTATTCTTGCCTGGAGAATCTGATGGACAGAGGAGCCTGGAAAGCTACGGTCCCTGGGGCTGTAGAGTCGGACATGACTGACATGACATAGCACACAGGGGCTTCCCAGGTGGCACTAGTGGTAAAGAGCCTGCCCGCCTATCAGGAGATGTAAGAGACCCGACCCAGGTCTGACCCCTGGGTTGGGACGATCCCCTGGAGGAGGAAATGGCACCTGCCCCACTATTCTTGCCTTCTTACCTGGAGAATCCCATGGACAGAGGAGCCTGGCAGGCTACAACCCATAGGGTTGCATTGAGTCGGACATGACAGAGGACACACATACATTCTTATTTCCATTTATAAATAATAGGGATAAAGATCTTAATATTTTGGGTGTAGTCAGTCTCAAATGTTCAACATGGACCATAATTTTAATCAAAGAAGTGATGTTTCAGGAAATAGGGTTTCCACATTTGCTTGGGCGGGGCTGGGGGAGGAGGTGCAAGAACTCTATATTAGACCTGTCCAAGCAATGGCAGAGATTTAAAATAGACCTCTATTCCTATTTTCAAGTTAGATTTTATTTCATGATTCTATAAATTATATGATGAGTTTTTGCCAACTTAGATGGCTAAGTCTGACAATAATTTGATTTATGCCTTCTTTGTCTTTGTCTTTAACATTTGTAATTTTTTAAAAAATCAGGAAGATAATTGTTTTAACTAGGTTCAGTGATTCCAATTCTATTAAGTGAATTCTTGATGGATAGTTAAGTGGTATGGCAATTCAAAGAGACCCCTGGAAACTCTTGACATTTAAGATTTCTATAGAATATCAAATATCATCATTATATGTTATATTTACTGGTGCAAGGGACTAGTTTTCAAATCTCTGATCTGCTCTAATATTTGTGAAATCCTCAAAAGGAAAACTGGGTTTTTGTGGTGGACTTTATAAATTTGAGCTCTCAATTTCAAGGAGTGGAGGCACACTGGCACAAACTTAAGGGATTTCTTGGACTTTCAGATGTAAAGCTCATTTATCAAGAATTCATTTAAAATGATTTTTTTTTTTTTTTTTTGAGTTCTGGAAGTCTAAGCTATAGAAGGCATTTCTTTCATATTTAAATCATGAAGAATTTCTTTATCATAATGAGTCATTTCTTTTTTGACTTGCTTTTATTCCTTTTTTTTTTCTGTGACTTTGTTTTGTGTTCCCTAATTAATTAGGCAAATTTGTATTGACCACATCGTGTGCTAACGCTTTGTGCTAAAGACTGAAGGAGGGTTAAAATAGTGTATGTCCCTGAGTTCACAGTCTAGTTGGGGAAACCGATATATTAACAGACAAATTACAATGCAGCTCATTAAGTGTTTCCATACAGATGCAATCTGAGTGCTATATAAGCACAGTTTAGAATTTCAAGGAAGCTCTTTATATTAAAATAAGTACTTTACAGGGTAAATAACACACTTTGATATATGCAGAAATTAAGAAAAGAAATAAAGGAGAATCTTTTCTTTTCTAGAAGTATTGGGGCCTCCCTGGTGGCTCAGACAGTAAAGAATCTACCTGCAATGCAGGAGACGTGGGTTTGGTCCAGGAAGAAGATCCCCTGGAGCAGGGATAGTGTCACATGGCCATTATCTAAAATAAAAGATAGGCCTAGATCGGGAGGATGCAATTTGGATAGTATCGTCTTTAGGTGATAACTACTATTTGTATTGTTTTTAAACCTTTAGTCTTTTTTAGTTTACCTGATCATATAAACTTCTGAAAAAAAATTTTTTTTAATGAGAAATATCCAACTTTATTTTTCTTTTGTAGTATACTAATAACAAAAAAAGCGCTTTTAAAATTAAAAGATGTTGATAACATTTTGAACATACTAAAAAAGTTTAATTTAGAGCAATATGACATATTTCAACTAACCCCAATGACTAATAAGATGATTAAATATAGAGAATTTAATTATACTTATGTGGATATTAGACCAAAAATTCTCACTATTCATGCATCCTCTACCATAAAAAGCCATCTGTCATTAAACATTGATAGTGTGAAAGCAAACGTATAAAAATATTCAGATTTTAAAATGAAATCCAAATTTTTGGATAAATGGCTTATCAAGCATTGAATAGTCTTTTGTTCATACTTTCATTGATATGAAAATATTTATTGAATACATTATGTATTAGGCTTTGAGATTAAAAAAATAAAGACTTTGCCCTATTGTAATGAGCGTATGGCCTCAGAGTATGTGAGTTATGCAAGCAGTTATAATAGAGTGAGATAATAGTATTAAATTATGATAGGCTTTAATAGAACTATAAAATTATGACACTCATTGAGGACAAAGCATCTACGAATCCTCTGGAACAGAAACAGAAGAGATTTACTTGTGTTAAGACTTCAAGTGTGAGAAGTAGTTTGTCAGATGATAGAAATGGTAGAGGGCAACTAAAAGACATGTGCAGTGTTTAAGTTAGGAAAAATCATGATACTCATGAATGAGCTGTTATTTTGGCTTGAATTAAAATATTTGTGAGGGAGATTTTTCAGGAGTTTGACCTGGAGAGGCAAGGTAGGGACTGAAGGACTTAAAGGACTTTCTAATTCAGCTAAGAGGCTTTAATGTTCATATACTGTGACAAAAATTGAGACGGAGAATTGTTAGAAGTCTCTTGCAGGAGCTCAGGTTAGAGAGGCTGATGACAGTACAAGTGAGGATAGGTAGATGGGTGGGGAGATGGATGGATGGGTAGGTAGATAAATAGATACAGATTTAGAAAGACTGGAATTAGTGAATGACTGTCTCTTTGTAGGTGTCAGTTTAGGGTCTAGGATGACCCCACAGTTTTTGCTTAGATCTCTGGAAGCAACCAGTAAGTAGGATATGTAAACAGGAGAAGAGGAAAAGAAGACATGTTTTGTTTACGTCATGTTGCCAATGAGATACTCAGGTATAGTTTTGTTTGGTAGGCAGAAGTCCATGATACAATAGATACAGTGCTCATATAATTTATTGCCCAAGCCAGGATACTTTTGACAATGAAAAAGCATGTTATTACTGATTACACCTGGAAAGCTTTTATTCAAGGACTGGTCTGAGCAGAATGGGAGGACAGGTCAATTTAATGAAAGACGATATCTGCATTCTTAATGTTCATCTACAAGAACATGTGCACAATGAGAAAAATAAGGTCTTTTCTTATTGTCTATAATATAGGGATTTTGAAACTTATAAATATATACATTTTAATGTATTTTAAGTATATAATTGAAGTTATGTTGAAGTATATATTGAAAGAGCATATTATAAATTGAAGAACTTACTATTTTTTAGAATATTTAGATGAAATGAAAGAATATGGCCCAATTCATATTCTGTGGTCGGCATCGGAAGAAGATCTGGCTGATACTCTAAAAAGTGTTGCCAGCTGCATTGACAAATGCTGTAAGGCCACTGAAAAACGGATGGCTGGATTCTCAGAGGCCCTGCTTCCTGTTGTACATGAGTATGTGCTTTATAGTGAAATGTTAATGGTAAGGAGTCCTAACTATACTTCTACCTGAGTCCCTTGCTTTATAAGCTTTATAAAGGCAGTTTCTGTTTCTGTTTGTTCACCACTATCTTCCTCTCATAGAAAGATGCTTTGCACGTAGATGCTCATAAATATTTGTTTACTGCATGAATGAATTGATGAGTGGAAGAATATGTTAATAAAAGACAGGCATATTCAACAGTAGTAACAGCAGTTTATAACATAGGTTTGGATCATCCTCAGTCAAGATTTACATAGACAGTATGATTAGTTTTTCCAGTGTTTTAAAATTTTACTTTAAGAAATTCCAGCACTTTAGAAATTTCTTTTCATGGACAAGTTGCTTTCTTGCTTCAAGGACATTTGAAAGATGATATCCACATTCTTAATGTTCATGTACAGGAGCATGTGCACAATGAGGAAAAATAAGGTCTTATTGTCTATAATATAGGGATTTATATGAATATACATTTTTGTTACATTTTGATTTCATATTTGTATGAAAATCCCTATAATATACGGATTTTGTATGTTTTGTTTGTATTGTTATGTAGAAAGTACTTGAGTAGGATCTTGATGTTTGTTCTGTCTTCTCGGTGCTTCTAAAAAGGAATCCTCTGAATCACCATGTTTTTCTTTCATGACTTGAAAAGGCTTTTATTCCTTTTATATCAGAGTTTTACATGTAAGCCCCGAAGCTCCAGTTCAGGTCTCCAGATACTGGGATCTGGGGTGCTGTCTGCAAAGCTAGTGTTTTCATCCTGTATACTCTGTGCATAGTGCTGCACACAGTTGAGCTGACACCCTCAGCTTTCTGGTGTTGTAGGTGACACTGGTGGAGGAAGTCAGTCTGCATTGCCTGGTAGTCCATTTTTTCCTGCCATTTATGCTTGAATCTGTGGTTTCTGTTTTCATGTGCTCTTGATTCAGGAGGATTAAAAAATTTGTTTTGCTTCTGTCTCGGTACGAAAAACTCTCTCAACCTTTTANCTGCACACAGTTGAGCTGACACCCTCAGCTTTCTGGTGTTGTAGGTGACACTGGTGGAGGAAGTCAGTCTGCATTGCCTGGTAGTCCATTTTTTCCTGCCATTTATGCTTGAATCTGTGGTTTCTGTTTTCATGTGCTCTTGATTCAGGAGGATTAAAAAATTTGTTTTGCTTCTGTCTCGGTACGAAAAACTCTCTCAACCTTTTAGCATAATATCTGCCTCTTTCATGTTTCTTATGTTAGATTTTCCTCCACAGAATCATTAAATATTTTGTTATTCTGCTGTTATTTGACTTTGTCAGGGTCCTCCTATAAGCACATCCTCCCTGCTTCCCAAAGTCCTCTAGTGTTTTACTGTTGAGACACCTCCTCTTTGCCTCCATCAATTTCACTTGCCTACATTCCATTGGTTTACTTCATTATTGATCTCCCTCTTGTGTGGCTATTCAAAGATATCTGATTTTTATCATTAAAAATATAATATTATTTTCCCTTAATTATATGTGTTTTGCTCTTTATTATGTCAAGATGGAAATTACGCAGTTTAAATCATGTATCATTAAAGGTGTGGAAAAATGATAATAGCAACCAGAATTGAATTATTTTATAAGTCTTCATTTGATTGTATTATTTTGTAGGTTCCCAGGGTATAATCAGTGGCACTTCCATTGCAGATCTGTTTCTGATTTATATTGGAATATTTTCTTCAGTGTGAGCTAAAATAATGAAAAGTATATGCTTTGACAGAAGGATTAAATTTTTGCTGTTTTTACTAGCTGTCTTCTGAAGCCACCTCTTACTTAAAATATTTCTATGTATATGAAGCACAATATTTCATATTAATGGAAACAGATCTTAACGGGACTAAATTATTGCATGTGCCATTTGGGTTAGAAAAGGGAAGGAGTTCCTGACATTAATGGCAAGTAAACATTGAAGTAAATATAAAAGAATTTGTGACAATTAGTTGAATTTTCTATTCATTTCTTTGAACACAAGAGAGATGTTAATCTCTTTTGAACATTTTGAGGGTGATTCTACCAGGCACAAAACTAGGGTGAGTTATTTTCAGGATCCTTTTTATCCTTGTGTGCTGTGCTGTACTCAGTCACTCCAGTCATGTCTACTGCTCTGCAACCCCTTGGGCTGTAGCCCACCAAGCTCCTCTGTCCAAGGGATTCCCCAGGCAAGAATACTGGAGTGGGTTGCCATGTCCTCCTCCAGGGGATCTTTCTGACCTAGGGATCAAACCCTCATCTCTACATCTCCTGCATTGGCAGGCAAATTCTTTACCACCAGTGCCACGTGGAAAGTTAGCTTTCTATCCTTAATGACTCAGTTTTCACACAAATGCTATAGAGCCAGCTTGTTTGGTTCCATTTAAGTGATTTCGGTTTAGGGGGCTTCCCTGGTGGCTCAGAGGTTAAAGCATCTGCCTCCAATGCGGGAGACCCGGGTTCGAGACCTGGGTTCGATCCCTGGGTCGGGAAGATCCCCTGG
>SJYX01018588.1:397490-449668 GCA_006410675.1 Oreotragus oreotragus | reverse complement strand
TAGAAATATACATAGAATATAATAAATTGTCTGGGTATATAATTACTGTACAAAACTACATTTTTACAGAAAAATTAATAGATTCAGATATAAATATGTTTAAATATAATAGGCCTAGGAATAAGTATCAGCAACGTTGTGTAAGTATTTGCATATTAAATTATAAAACACATTTAAAAACATTTTAAAAACTAAATAAATGGCAATTTTTTACTAGGGTCATGCACAGGAAAAAAATAGCATAATAATGTCAATTTTCTAAGCTTACCTATGAATTGAATACCTTAAGATTTCAAAATACAACAGGGCCTTATAAACAATTTTACATACAAATTTTAAATGTAAATGGGAAAATAAAATCTCAAGCATAGTCATGATTCCATGCCAAAAAGAGTAAAAAGATAGGAAGACTTTCCTTACTAGATGTTAAATCTTAACATAAAGCTTCAAGCATTAACTTAGTATGATAGTGACTTAAGAAAGAAAGTGAAATAGCTCAGTTGTGTGCGACTCTTTGCGACCCCATGTACTGTAGCCTACCAGGCTTCTCCTTCCATGGGATTTTCCAGGCAAGGGTACTGGAGTGGGTTGCTGTGATAATGACTTGGGACTAGACAATTTTGATATAGAAAATAGCCTTGGGAGCTCAGAAACATAACCAGTTGTATATGGAAACTTGATGGATGATAAACTATTGCATTAGATATCACTGAGGAATGGAAAGACTGAGCAGGCAGAGAGCTGAAATAACTGAATATCTATATTGGAAAATAAGATATAAGAAATATAGCCTAGGCAAAAGACACAAACAGTGATTAATTTTAAAAAAGAAAAAATATGAATGTCCAATTTTGGTGGGATGTGAAGAAATGGAAACTCAGACCATAATGATGTAATATTTTAGGCTCATTGAATATGCAGAAATTAAGTCTGTAAATGCTAGATATTGGCCAGAATGTTGAATAATATAATCTTTAAACATTGCTACTGGAAATATAAATCGGTATAGTCATTTTGGAGATAAAATTCCATATGAGAATAGATATGAGTTTACTTTTCAATTCAGTTCAGTTCAGTTGCTCAGTCGTATCCGACTTTTTGCAACCCCATGAATCACAGCACACCAGGCCTTCCTGTCCATCACCAACTCCCGGAGTTCACTCAGACTCACTTCCATCGAGTCAGTGATGCCATCCAGCCATCTCATCCTCTGTTGTCCTCTTCTCCCCCTGTCTCCAATCCCTCCCAGCATCAGAGTCTTTTCCAATGAGTTGATTCTTCGCATTTGGTGGCCAAAGTACTGGAGCTTCGGCTTTAGCATCATTCCTTCCAAAGAAATCCCAGGGCTGATCTCCTANGTCGTATCCGACTCTTTGCAACCCCATGAATCACAGCATGCCAGGCCTCCCTGTCCATCACCAACTCCTGGAGTTCACTCAGACTCACGTCCATCGAGTCAGTGATGCCATCCGACCATCTCATCCTCTGTCGTCCCCTTCTCTTCCTGTCCCCAATCCCTCCCAGCATCAGAGTTTTTTCCAATGAGTCAACACTTCGCATGAGGTGGCCAAAGTACTGGAGTTTCAGCTTTAGCATCATTCCTTCCAAAGAAATCCCAGGGCTGATCTCCTAGACCCAGTAATTCTTCTCAGATGTAAATGAGGCTTTCAAAGAATATTCAGAGTAATATTTATTTTTCTGAAATTATTGAAAAAAAATACAGATATTCATATGCCAAGAAAAGGGTAGATACATGAGTTGTTTACATTTATTAAATGAAATATAACTGGGATAAGTGAGGACAAATATGTACAACAATATATGTCTCAGAAACATCTTGAGTTAGAAAAGCAAGTCCTAGAAGACTACTTGCATTAAAAAACCATTTCACAAAATTTGAAAAACTTTAAATATATTGCTCAAAGATATATGCATATATTTTGAGACTAGTTTTTTTTTCATCTTTTTATGTATGACAAATATAAAATTCAATAGATTCTCTGATTGGAAGGTAAGAGAGGAATAAAAAAAATGTCAACTGAACTGTTATTAATCTAGTTCATTTTAAGTACATATATATTACATACAATGATTTTTAACTACCAAATGCAAAATTAGAATGAAATGAAAGAAATTATATTCCCTCCAATGAACTCTCAAGTTATTAAGTATAACTAGGAGCATTAATACTTTAAAATGGTAGCTTGAGCTACCACCTACATTCTACCTTTTGATAATATAGCCCATAAACTGAGTTTTTGCTCATATGTTTATGTAAAATAATTATTGAATATAAAAACCTATTTCAAATAATTTGTAAATAAAATTTAGAAAAAACTAATTTAGTAAACTTTACATTAAGTTTGAAATGATAGACATTTGGAAAAAAATAGTAGATTTGGTAACATTTTTAAAGACTAAAATTTGTCAAATTGTATCTTCATTTCCTTATAGTTTTTGGCTTCAACTAGACCATTATACTTAATTTGAATTTTGATGACAAGAAGTTCCAATGTAAAATATGGCCATTGAGAGCCATTATGTGGATTTCTACAATTGATGGAAAACAGCAGAATAGTCTTCCTCTGAACTGTCAATGTCCTAATTTATATTTTATAGTTCCATCAGTTTTTTATAAATAGCATGAAATTCTTTAAAGTGAACCTTTTTTTCTTGTGTAAGACCACAGCCAGCAGTGTGTTGAGGCTCTGTAATGAAGAGTTAAAATGAGTGGCAAGAGGAATGGTGTGTGATTTTGACTAACTCTATTTGAGTCTTTTAAGTAAAGTATGGTAGAACAGGATCTTCTTTTGTTTGGTTGTTTTAGCTTAAAATTCTACAATGAGATAAAAAATATCCAGATGTTTTAATATTCTGAGTGAAGGGTAATCTAGACAAATTGAAAGAAGAAATATATACAAAATATATATACAAAATATGTGCTTTCTGAGAAGCACTTATGGTCAAAAACATCATTCACTAGATAATAGATATTCTCAACTGGCATTATTAATACTTTGACCTGGATAGTTCTTTGTTGCTTGGAGACAATATGTGCTTTATAGGATGCTCAACAACATACCTGGCATGTACCCATTGGATGCCAAAGCACCTTACCCCACAACTGTTGCTCTCAAAAAGTTCTTGAGAAATTGTCAAATGTCCTCTGAAGGCCACAGTCATGGCTGGTTGAGAATCACTTCCCTACACTAAATAATATTCATTTTCCAATAATAAATCTTACAAGTAGGGATAGAAGTTCAGTTCACTTCACTTTAGCTGCTCAGTCATGTCTGACTCTTCGTGGCCCCATGGACCACAGCACGCCAGGCCTCCCTGCCTATCACCAGCTCCTGGAGTCTACTCAGACTCCTCTCCATTGAGTTGGTGATGCCATCCAACCATCTCATCCTCTGTCGTCCCCTTCTCCTCCTGTCTTCAATCTTTCCCAGCATCAGGATCTTTTCAAATGAGTCAGCTGTTCGTATCAGGTGGCCAAAGTATTGGAGTTTCAGCTTCAACATCAGTGCTTCCATTGAACACCCAGGACTGATCTCCTTTACGATGGACTGGTTGGACCTCCTTGCAGTCCAAGGGACTCTCAAGAGTCTTCTCTAACATCACAGTTCAAAGGCATCAATTCTTCAGTGGTCAGCTTTCTTTATAGTTCAACTCTCACATCCATACATGACCACTGGAAAAACCATAGCTTTGACTGGGTGGACCTTTGTTGGCAAAGTAATGTCTCTGCTTTTTAATATGCTATCTAGGTTGGTCATAACTTTCCTTCCAAGGAGTAAGTGTCTTTTAATTTCGTGGCTGCAGTCACTATCTGCAGTGATTTTGGAGCCCAAAGAAATAAAGTCAGCCACTGTTTCCACTGTTTCCCATCTATTTTCCATGAAGTGATGGGACCAGATGCCATGATTTTAGTTTCTGAATGGAAAGGATCAAACTAATCAAAGTAAATTAACTGTACAAAAACAAAAATTAGGGAATTAACAGGAATGTAAAAATATCCAGCTCCCAACAGAGTAAAATTTTAAATGTCTGGTATCAATTTAAAAGGGATCAAGCACACAAAGGCCTTCCCTGAAGGCTCAGATGGTAAAGAGTCTGCCTGCAATGCAGGAGACTCAGGTTTGACCCCCTGGAGAAGGAAATGGCAATCCACTCCAGTATTCTTGCCTGGAAAATACCATGGACATGGATGGAGGAGCCTGGCAGGTTGCAGTCCATGGGTTTGCAAAGAGTTGGACATGACTGAATGACTTCACTTTCACTTTCAAGCACACAAAGAAGTAAAAAACCACTACCAATGAAAAGAATAACCAATCAGATATTATGCAATTAACAGAAAACAATGAAACATTGTTATAATTGTGTTTCATATGTTAAAGACAAACTATAAGAAAGACTGAACCTGTTAATAAGAGATATGAAATACATATACATACACACAAATACATGAATATATATATATATATATAATGTGATGATAACTAGTATCTGAGGGGACAAATACACTAGGACTGATAAATAGCAGATTAGATACTGCAGAAGGAAAGATTAGGGAGCTTGAAGTCACAGCAAAAAGAATTATGTAAAATGAAAGAGTAAAATATAAACTCTCCAAAAATAAGGAGCAAAGCATTAATGATCTGGGGAATAACTTTATTTGGCTTAAAGATCATTTGATCTTGAGTCCCTACAGATAGAGAAAGAATATTTGAAGAAACACAAACAAGCATTTTTCAAACTTTTAAAAAACCATTTTATTGAGATATGATTGCCAAACACAAAAATATGTATATATTTAATGTACACTTTGATGAACTTTGAGATATATGTATATTCTATATATATATGTATATTACCAACAGTCTATGCCATAAACTAATCTTTCACCTCCAAAAGTTTCCTCCCACCCTCTGGGTTTGTAAGAACAGTTTGTATCAGTAATATCTTATTAGAAAGAATTTTGTACAAACTGCAGTGTTTTTAACTATAGGCACTATGCTAGATAGTTACTCTATAGGATTTATTAATCTTGTATAGCTGAAATATTTTACCCTTTGACTAATAAATCCATTTCCCTTTCCCCTGAGACCCTTGCAGCCACCATTCTACTCCCTGCTTCTATGTGGTTAACTATTTTAGATTCCCCAAATAACTCATCATGTAGCATTTGTCCTATGGAATAAAATAAAATATTTTAAAATCATATAGCTGATAAAAATTTAATATCCAAAATTTACATTCTTCAAAGTTGAAGAAAAATATGAACTGCAGTTCAAGAAGCACAGTGAAGTCAAAGCACAGGAAGTGTAAAGAAACTTTATCAAGGCACTTGATGTTCAAACTGCTTAAAACCAGTACTCAACATGAATATTTTCTCAGTAGCCAGTGAAAACAGACATATTACAAACAGGTGGAAAAAAGATAAAGATGATAACCTATTTCTCATCAGAAACTATGCAAATAATAAGGCCTAATTGACATTTACAGAGCATTCTATGTAATAACAACATAATAAACTTAATTTTCATGTGTACATGGAATATTTACTAAGGTAGTATTTGCTAACCATATTCTGGAAATAAAATGAATATTAAAAAAATATAAAGCTTCAAGTCATACAAATTATGTTCTCCAAGTACTGTGGAATTAAAATATAAATCAATTACATATTTCAAACTGAATGAAGATAAAGAGATAGCATATTGAATTCAGTGTATGAACTTCCTTAGTGTATATACTGAATTGGTTCATAGTGCTCTACAGATCTACTATTTCCTTCTAATTTTCTGTCTATTCATTCTACTAATTTATGAGAGTTTGATATTAAAGCATACCAATACAGTATCCTAACTCATATATATGGAATTTAGAAAGATGGTAACAATAACGCTGTATGTGAGAGAGCAAAAGAGACACAGATGTATAGAACAGTCTTTTGGACTCTGTGGGAGAGGGAGAGGGTGGAGTGATTCAGGAGAATGGCATTGGAACATGTATAATATCATATAAGAAATGAATCGCCAGTTCAGATTCGATGCAGGATACAGGATACCTGGGGCTGGTGCACTGGGATGACCCAGAGGGATGGTACAGGGTGGAAGGTTGGAGGGGGGTTCAGGATGGGGAACACGTGTACACCGTGGTGGATTCATGTTGATGTATGGCAAAACCAATACAATATTGTAACGTTAAAAAATAAATAAATAAATGATAAATCGTTAAAAAACTTAAAAAAAGTAAAGCACAATTTTCTAAATGAAAAAAAGTAATTGAAATATATACTGAACTATATATAATTTTGTTTTGTAGTTTCCAAGTCTCCTGTAAATGTGTTATAATGCTTTCTAATTTAAAAAAATAAAAAAGAAGAAAAAATAAAATAGCACTTAGGGTAAACACTTAGAAGAAAAGAAAATAAATGACCTCATCCTCTATCTTGAAAACTAGGGGAAAAAGTACAAATTAAATGCAAAGTAATCAAATGAAAGAGAAAAATATCAGAGCGGAAATCAAGAGATTGGAAACAGAAAAACATTAGAGAATAAAAATGAAACCAAAAGCTGCATCTTTGAGAAGATCAGTATGATTCAGTTCAGTTCAGTCGCTCAGTCGTGTCTGACTCTGTGTGAGGGTGTGACCCCATGAATCACAGCATGCCAGGCCTCCCTGTCCATCACCCACTCCTGGAGTTTACCCAAACTCATGTCCATCGAGTCAGTGATGCCATCCAGTCATCTCATCCTCTGTCGTCCCCTTCTCCTCCTGCCCTTAATCTTTCCCAGCATTAGGGTCTTTTCCAATGAGTCAACTCTTCACATGAGGTGGCCAAAGTATTGGAGTTTCATTGATTAGTTACCTTTTAATAAATATGAACAGAAAAAAAAAAGAAGAAACAAATTGATAACATCAGAGATGTAAGATGTCCATCACTATGGACTCTCAAATATAAAAAGAATAATAAAGGAATATTGTGAACAATATTATGCAAATCAATTCAACAACTTAGATGAAATGGACAAATATCTTGAAAGACACAATTATTGAAGTTGACTAATGTAATAGCTTATGTCGACTTCTAACAATAAGCAGCATATTTAGGCCTATGTATAAAAAGGAATTAAATTTGTAGTTAAAAAGCCTAATCACAAAGAAATGGCTACACTGGTAAACTGTAATGAATATTAAAGAAGAAAATCAATTCAATTTCACATGAATATTTCCAGGAAAAAATATCAATTCCACATGAATTCTTCCAGAAAGAGGAATGAATACTTTTTTACTCATTCTATGAGATGTATATCATCTTAATGCCTAAATAGACATTACAAAATGGCAGCAATCCTCATGAGGATAAAGCATTAACAAAATTTTAATAACTCAAATAAAAAGTAAATCAAGCTTATAATATGTCCTAATCAATTGTAGTTTATGATTTGAATGTTGGTTTAACATTCAAAATCAATCAATGTGATTTGTGATATTAACACAATAAAAAGGAAAAATATAATAACAATTTTCTTAATAGAAAAGAATTTGATAAAATCCAACATTCATTTCTGAAGACATAGAAGAAAATCTTTGTCATCTTGGTTAGGTAAAAATGTAAAGTAATTAACCTTCAATTAAAATAAATAAATTTGTATGTATATATATATGTATCAAAAATGCCACCACAAAATTTTAATTATCCTCCAATTAAAATAAATGTATTAATTTAAAAAATACCAAGAGTCTAGAAGTATACAATAAGCAATAAACAAATTGGACTTCATAAAAATTTTAAAATTCTTCAAAAGACATTTTTAAGAGACTGAAAAAGCAAGCAACAGACTTGAAGAAAATATTTACAAGAAATTCCCTGGCTGTCCAGTTGTTTGGACTCTGCTTTCACTACTGTGGGCCTGGGTTCAGTCTCTGGTTAGGAAACTAAGACCCCATAACTGTAAGCCATGCAGGACAACCAAAAACAAACAAAAGAAGATATTATTTGCTAATCATATATGTGATGAAAAATTGTCTAACCAACTCTTAAATCTCAATACTAAGAAAACGAACAACCCAATTTTTAAAATCAGGAGAAAGATTTAAATAGACACAACAGAGAAGATATTTGAATGGAAAATAAGAACACGAAAAGATGCTGAACATTTCTATCTGTTGCGTGTGTGTGTGCTAAGTTGCTTCAGTTGAGTCAGCAACTCTGCATGACCCTATGGACTGTAGCCTGCCAGATTCCCCTGTCCACTGTGGACAATCTCAGATAGAAGTACATACCTCATTTTTATTCTTCACTGAAATTAAAAGACGCTTACTCCTTGGAAAGAAAGTTATGACCAACCTAGATAGCATATTCAAAAGCAGAGACATTACTTTGCGACTAAGGTCCATCCAGTCAAGGCTATGGTTTTTCCAGTGGTCATGTATGGGTGTGAGAGTTGGACTGTGAAGAAAACTGAGGATGAGATGGCTGGATGGCATCATGGACTCGATGGACGTGAGTCTGGGTGAACTCCGGGAGATGGTGATGAACAGGGAGGCCTGGAGTGCTGCGATTCATAGGCTTGCAAAGAGTCACACACGACTGAGCGACTGAACTGAACTGAATTGAACTTCCAAAACTGAGCAAGGAAGAAATAGAAAACATGAGCAGACCAATCATAAGCATGGAAATTGGAAGTGTATTGAAAAATCTTCCAACAAAGCCCCAGGGCCAGATAGTTTCACAGGTGAATTCTATCAAAAGTTTAGAGAAGAGTTAACACTTATCCTACTCATAACTTTGCAGCAAATTCCAGAGGAAGGAAAATTCCCAAACTCATTTCACAAGGGCACCATGATTCTGATACCAAGCTAGACAAAGATACCACAAAGGAAATTTCAGGTCAATATCACTGATGAACACTGATGCAAAAATTCTCAACAAAATTCTAGCAAATAGAACCCAACAACACATTAAAAGTTTATGCATCATGATCAAGTGGGTTTTATCCCAGGCATCTATATCCCAATATATGCAAGGCATGCATATACTGCATTCAATATATGGAAATCAAACAATGTAATGCACCATATTAAAAATGAAAGATAAAAATCATATGAGCATCTTAATAGATGGGCAGAAAGCTTTCAACAAAATTCAATACCAATTTACAATAAAAACACTTCAGAAAATAGGCATAGAAGGAATGTGCCTCAACATAATAAAAGTCATACATGACAAACCCACAGCAAACATTCTCAACAGTGAAAAACTAAAGCATTTCCCCTAAGATCAGGAAGAAGACAAGAGTGCTCACTCTCATCACTATTATTCAATATAGTTTTGGAAATCCTAGACATAGCAATCAGATAAGAAAAGGAAATAAAAGAATCCAGATTGGAAAAGAAGAAGCAAGACACTCACTGTTTGCAGATGACATGACACTATATATATACATAAAAAAACACTAAAGACGCCACCAGAGAATTAATAGAACTAATCAATGAGTATAGTAAGGTTGTAAGCTATAAAATTAATACACATAAATCCACTGCATTCCTATACACTAAAAATGAAAAACCAGAAAGAGAAATTAAGTAAACAATTCCATTCTCCATTAAAACAAAAAAAGAATAAAATATCTAGGAATAACCTACCTAAAGAGAAAAAAGACCTGTATTCAGAAAACCATAAGACACTGGTGAAAGAAATCAAAGATGACAGAAACAGAAGGAGAGATATACTGTGCTTTTGGATTGGAAAAATCAATACTGTGAAAATGACTATACTCCCCAAAGGAAGCTACAGACTTAATGCAATCCCTATCAAATTACCAGTGACCTTTTTCACATAATTAGAACAAATAATTTCACAATTTGTATGGAAATATTAGACCCCAAATAGTCAAAGCAATCTTGAAAAAGAAAAACAGAGGACTCAATCTTCCTGACTTCAAATTATAATACAAATCTACAGTCATCAAGACAGTATGTCACTGGCACAAAAACGGAAATATAGACCAACAGAACAAGATGGAAAGCCCAGAGACAAACCCATGCACCTATGGGCACCTTATCGTTGACAAGTGAGGCAAGAATATACAACGGAGAAAAGACAGTCTTTTCAATAAGTGGTGCCGGGAAAACTGGACAGAACCTGTAAAGGAATTAAATTAGAACACTTTCTAACATCATACACAAACATTAACTCAAAATGGATTAAATACTTAAATGTAAGGCCACAAACTGTAAAGCTCTTAGAGGGAAACATGGGCAGTATATTAATGCACATATATGGAATCTTGAAAAATGATATTGATGAGCCTATTTGCAAGCGAAGAAGGGAGATGCAGTCATAGAGAACAGAATTGTGGACATGTGATAGAAAGAAAGAGTGGTATAAACCAAAAAAGTAGGATCAATTTTATATACATTACCATGTGTAAAATAGAGAGCTTGTGAAAAATTGTTATGTATATATGGAGCCAAGCCTGGTGTTCTTTGATGACCTAGAAGGGTAGGATATAGGGGGTGAAGAGAGAGGCTAAAGAGGGAGGTGAAAAAGCAAAAAATGTTAGTCGCTCAGCCATATCTGACTTTTTGTGACCCCCATGGACTGTAGCCCACCAGGCGCCTCTGTTCATGGAATTCTCTGGGCAAGAATACTGGAGTGGGTTGGCAATTCCTTCTCCAGTAGATCCTCCTGGCTCAGGGATCAAACCCAGGTCTTCTGCATTGCAGGCAGACTCTTTACTGTCTGAGCCACCAGGGAAGCACTAAAGAGGGAAGTGATAGATGCATAATTTTGGTTGATTTGCATTGTTGTACAGCAGAAATCAACACAACAGTATAAAGCAATTTCCCTCCAATTAAAAAATAATCAAAGGAGGAAAAAAAAACTGGAAAAAATCCATAAGAGGGTCAATAGAGAGCCTTATTCCACAAAAGCAAGTAGAGCCTCTAAATAATATAAAATCACTGGTTTAGACATCCCACACAACAGCTTATGTAGTAAATATGTAAATAGCATTGCTTTGCAGGTCATTTCATATGGATCTGTCTGTTTAAGTGTGGAGAACTGGAGGGCAAGGACAATTGGAAAGGGACTTACTAAAATCTATTACTTATGAAACTGAGCAGGACCCTGAGGGGCCTTCCTGAGTACAGAATGCCCTCTATGCCCCCATTTCTTGTTTGTAGAAAAAAAGGCTTTAGTCTTCAAAATCTTTACTGAGCTTCAGAGAGTAGGCTCAAGCAGTTAGTGATTAGGACAGCAGAGTCATTAAATTCCTAATTCTTCCTGAAGAGATATAGATACAATTTAATGCATATCTTTGAGCTTTTGTGTGGAAACTAAGACCCCACCGAGGTGGAGGATGGTGACTACATGCTGACTACACATATGTAGGCCCCAGACTGGAGCCGGAAGATTGAGGTTTCCCAAACATCACCCTATTATCTCACCACCAACCTGTTACCAAGTCCAAACTCACTCTGCTCACCACATGACAGGTCAATAAATTCAAAAGACTAGGTGTTGAGGTAAGGAATATAACTTTATTTAGAAAGTTGTCTGGCCAAGAAGATGACAAACTAATATCTCAAAATAACTATTTTATTGGAATTGGGAAACCAGTATCTTTTACAGAAAGGAGAGGGGGAAGCAGTGAGGAAATAAAATAAAAAGTCATTAATCCTGCAAATATTTCCTGGAATGGTCAGTCTCAGGAAGGGGGTAAGTTAACTTCTTCCTTCTTGTAGTCATCCACAGGTGAGCAGGGTCCTGAACAAAGGCACTTTGATTTAACATTCAGACAAAGGGGCAGGGCTTCCCAAAGCAGGCCATTATGTATGACTATAATAACAAAAGCAACAAAAAGCCAAGATTAAAGTCAAAGAAACAGATCCAACATGGAGTCAAAATTGGCTCTTCCCTATCAACCAATCAGAAGAATGTCCACAGTTCTTTCCTAACATTGTCTTTAAAAACTCTTGCTTGAGCATAATCTGCCTGTTCTTGCTTAATGCCCAAATAAATCCTTACTTTGCTGCAAACATTCACTGTCAGAGTTTGGCCTTCTATAACGTGGGCACCAGAGCACTTATTTAATAACAGCTTCAAACATAGTAGATATTTAAGGTTTCTTAAATTGATGGTGAAATTGTTTCTTTAGTCAATCTGATCTAAAAACAACCCAGATAGATGTGCATAAAAACAAAAAGCAAATGAAGCCAGCAGATTATACTTTGTCTAAAAAATAGTCCTTAGTTATACCAATTGTCCTATGAATCAGGTTCATGATTCAACTAATATATGCTCCCTACTAGGATGCTATGCCAAATGTTTACCCTGCTGCTGCTGCTAAGTCACTTCAGTCGTGTCCGACTCTGTGTGACCCCATAGATGGCAGCCCACCAGGCTCCCCCATCCCTGGGATTCTCCAGGCAAGAATACTGGAGTGGGTTGCCATTTCCTTCTCCAGTGCATGAAAGAGAAAAGTGAAAGTGAAGTCGCTCAGTCTGTCCAACTGTTAGCGACCCCATGAACTGCAGCCCACCAGGCTACTCCATCCATTGGATTTTCTGGGCAAGAGTACTGGGGTGGGGTGCCATTTTAAGCTTTACCATAGTGTCCTTACAGAAGAAATAATTTATCACAAACTGTGGAATGGTTTAAAATAAAACTACATATTCTTTGGGAGCAAAACCTGCCACCCCAAAATGTCTTTTGGGCACGCAGATTATTTTGAGCTGAAAACACCACCCAAAAGACTCAGGAATAAATTTGACAGTCCTGCTAGCTGCCTAAAGAATGTAGCTAGAGCTGTTCCAGGAAGGGAGCTATCATCAAAGAAAACTATTGTATGAACTACATGTGTAGACTGGGAGAAACCTAGCAAAATCTGTTTGTTAAAAGTCTCATTGTCTCCTATTATCTCTATATGGCAGAGTAAACATTTGTTTACCAAGCATCTGCTTTTCCATCTCCTTGTGAATTGTCTTCCACCCCTCTGAGGTACCAAACCAATACCCCCAACGTCTTCTTTTGTCTTTAGCTGAAGAGGGCATTTAAGGTGAGGGCTTCAGCCATTTTGGTGAGTCACTCACTTTTCCTGAGTCTCTCCCATTGTACATTACTAATTGTTGTTGTTGTTTTTTCTCCTGTTGATCTTTCTCACATCAATTTAATTCTTAGACCACCCTGAACAATCAAGATGGGTAGAGGGAAATTTCTTCATCCTCAACATGAACAAATTCAGGATATTTCACTTCTAAAATAAAGAATCCTTACCTAAGAAAAGTTAAATCAATCTTCAGATTATAATATGGGATCAAAATCTGCCTGAAAACAATTTAAAAGCAAAGTAAATTTATTTCCTATAAACTTGTGGCACATGTTTATTAACATTATTTTGTAGCTTTAGCTCCATTCATTTGTGTTAGAAAATTATAAGAGTCTAAACCCTTCAGTCAGCCCTTTGACTTAAAGCCCTGAAAGCAATTTCCTCAGGTTAAGCAATCCGTGTGACAGATTTGAACTTAACCCTTTTCCCCCTTAACACCTGTGCCTTGTCTTCTTCAGTACTTAAGTCACTTGAAAGAGTGATAAAGGTCAGATTATGCAATCTCAATTGCCAATTGCATATTAATGGCAAATTCAAACTGATATTAATACAAATAACATTTTGTTTTGTGGTCTCTTAAATTTAGTAAAAAAAAATTTAAATAGCAATGAACAACTTTGCCTATTCACTTTATTTAGAAAATTATAAGAGTCTAAACCCTTCAGTCAGCCCTTTGACTTAAAGCCCTGAAAGCAATTTCCTCAGGTTAAGCAATCCGTGTGACAGATTTGAACTTAACCCTTTTCCCCCTTAACACCTGTGCCTTGTCTTCTTCAGTACTTAAGTCACTTGAAAGAGTGATAAAGGTCAGATTATGCAATCTCAATTGCCAATTGCATATTAATGGCAAATTCAAACTGATATTAATACAAATAACATTTTGTTTTGTGGTCTCTTAAATTTAGTAAAAAAAAATTTAAATAGCAATGAACAACTTTGCCTATTCACTTTATTTATGCTTTAAAAAAAAACTGAACTGGATGCACCTCATGGAGAATTTTACTAGTAGTAGTAAAAAGAGCTCTTAGGTTGAATATTCTGTTTCTAAACAATCATAGTTAGAAATCAAAAAGAAAAAAGAAATCATTTCCAAAATGCTTTCCTGGGTTGTCTTTTTTTCTTTCTGTAGACGTCTGGTTTGATCGCTCATCTACCAGGTATTTTGTTAACTTTTTCGGTTTGTTTTCAGTTGGCATGATCTTTTAAAGAAAAGTATTATAGAATCAGAGCACATCTGTAATCGAGAGGGGTTTTGGTAGTGGGGGTGGGTACGGAGGCTGGGAAAGATATCTAGAAAACCAAGATTTCTCACCAACCTGCGCGCCAGAAGAGCATCTCTGGCCTCAGCAGGAAAACCCAGCAAGGGCGCCCGGCGGCGCCTCCTCCGTTGTCTGCCGCTTCCCCGGTTGACTAGAGAAGGGGTCACCAGACCCGCGCCAGGCTGCGATTGGACGCGCCGTCGTCAGGCACCCTCCAGAAACACAAACCTTCTGCAAGTGAAGGGCTTTAGGTTCTTTACGTCTCCCCGCGCTCCCCTCCGCTCTCCATGCCAGGTCTCTGGCTTGCTTGGGCTCTTTCGCGCGGCCTGAGAGTTAGCAATAACCTCGCTGCCGCCTCCGCCTAGCTCTAATTCCTGCCCCAGCCTCTCCACCTTCTCTGGAGCCCTCTGCTCCCGCCATGGAGCCAACTTCGGGCTCCTAAGAGTTGTCGCCTCTTAGCTGCGCGCTCCTGGGCCAAGGTCTCCGAGGGCGGGATATGGCTTAGGGCGCTAGAGGGGGTCAGCACAGTAACTGGAAGGGGAACGAACGGCTATCTGGGAGAAACGAGGCCAAACGATGAGTTTCCACAAGGAGGACGGAGTGAGCAGCCTGTGCCAAAAGGCGCTGCACATCGTCACGGAGCTGTGCTTCGCGGGCCAGGTGGAGTGGGAGAAATGCTCGAGCATCTTCCCCCCGGACGGGGGCAGCCAAGGCGGAAGTAACTCAGGTAACTGGGGAGGGCTCCGCTCGCGACCTCGCAGTCCTAGGGGACCCGCGCTCTCGGCCCTAAGCTCCTGGGTCCTGCGCCTTCCGCGCGGCGCGGGGGCTTCTCCAGGACGCCTCGCCTTCCCATCTTACCCGGCTCCTTTGGTTAGCTCCTGGCGGCTTCCAGTGCGGACTGTTCGGGTTAGGTCTTCTTGCCTCCATCTGTCTGGATCTTCCTCTTCTCTGGTCCGCTTCGTACCCGCTGCCGCCGTTTCTCGCTCCTAGGCTCCTGTACCCCGTTTCTCCGAGCTCTCCTACGCCTCCCATCTCGCTCCCGGAGAGGAGAGGAGAGCGCGGGCCGCGGCGTCCAGACCGTTAGCCGAGCGCTGCCCGCGGGGGCCATTTGCCACCGGGACCCTGCTGCCCTCGCTTTTGTCCCACAGGTGGCGGGTCGCGGCTTGGGGAAGGGGCCAGGCCGAAGAATCCGTACTTAGATGCAAAACAAAACAAGCAAACAAAAAAACGCCTTGGAAATGTGGCTGCGTTGGTCCCCGAGAACAGAAAGGAGCCCGGTAGGGATAACCCGCAACCAATGTCATGTTTGCATTTGACAGTGTGCAAACCCCTTTAATATATATGAAACTCTAGGGCTTCTTGACAACGTTGGGCCAACAGCGGGGATGATCAACCCCGTTTTTCGAGGCAACAATTAAGGCTTAGAGGACAGACAGATTTAAGTGGAAGAAGGAAGGGTTTATAAATCCTTTCTACACAGGTGTTCATACAGCCTTTAATATAGGCATCCTTTCTGCCCCGTCAACAAACTTGGGGGTAAAAAACGGGGTGGGATGGAGGAGGTACACGGACCTTTAGAAATCTGAAGGTGCATAGCAGAGCCACTCAGGGGTGATGCCTGGAGGGAAAGGATTTGTAACCACCTGAGCTGTAAAGTTTGTGTAGCCTATTGTGCCATTGATGGGGTCTAGCTGAATTCCTGGAGTTGCAGGCCGAGTTAAGAGTGCCGTGGGAGAGAGTCCACATAGTTTTGGGAGATGAACACAGGTTTGGGGATTTTCGTTATTGGGCTGGAAGATTGTCATTCCTTCTGTAGGGTTTGTTTCTTTCCTTTTACTAGCCTGTCATTTTAGTCTTCTGGAGGGACCACGTGGGTTGAGGCTAGTCAGGGCAACAGATGAGAGCTGGACCTTAGCTCAGCGTGGAACGTTAACAGTGGAGAACCCTGTATGCTAGGAAGGAGACAAGGAAGGCACAGTTAGTGGGCTCCCCATCCACTACCACCAAAGACAAAGAGAGAAAGGAGGGAGGTGGGGAACAAATGTGTTTTAACCTTTACAGTACCATTATTTAAGTGGAATATTTGTACTTTTAAAAATTCTCTGATCATGGCAACAGGAACCAAGAGAGGCTTCTGTCTGCCCTTGGCAGAACCTGAGGAGATGTTGCTACTTGGGCCCTGGAGAGGAATGATACATAACTGCTGTTGTACATATGCTGGAAACATAGACATTTTGTGAATTTTAATAAACACAGCAGAGTCTTTTCCAGAAGGAAATGGCAATCCACTCCAGTATTCTTGCCTGGAGAATCCCATGGACGGAGAAGCCTAATAGGTTATAGTCCATGGGGTCGCGAAGAGTCGGACACGACTGAGCACCTTCACCTTTACAGCAGATGTTACATTTCTAGGAGTGTGTGAAATTCAACTACTAGTTGAAGGCACTGGCTGAATATTACATATATGCTTGTCTTGTGTATAGTTGCTCATTATGAGGTAAACACTCAAAATAGTTTGAACTTAAAGTCTTCTGTGGTAATTGGATAAGTTGCTCTGAAATGTCTGATGATACACATGCTAAAGATAAGACTCGGAGATGGAAGTGCAGTGAAAGAAATGAGAGTATTTAAAAGATCTGAACTTTGGTCATTTAATAGTTGATGCTGTGGATGAAACTCCTGATTTCCACTCCACCCCCAACCCTCCCCTTGTGATCATACAGCAAATAGTGGTTTTCTGGGCCTCAGATTGGCTAGTAATGAGGAAAATCTGAAGTCTGGAAGCCAAATACTAGTTTTTAAATCTTTATAAATACACAATTATGGCCTTCAGGTGGGCTTCCCAGGTGGCTCAGTGGATAAGGAACCTGCCTGCTGTGCAAGAGATGCTGGAGATATGGATTCGATTCCTGGGTCAGGAAGATCTCCTGGAGGAGGGCACAGCAACCCACTCCAATATTCTTGCCTAGAGAATCCCATGAACAGAGAAGCCTCGTGGGCTACAGTCCCTAGGTCTCAAAGAGTCGGACATAACTGAAGCAACCTAGCTCAGCACAGCTTAAGGTAAAACATAGCTTATGAATTGTAGAGAGAATCCTGAACTTGTTCTAAGCATTATAGGAAGTAATTGTAATCCTAAATCCTTTCAGATTTGTGCCTGGGAACAAAAATGGAGCAAAACAAAATCTCAAACAATTACATGGGTATTTTTCTTCCTTTAAGTGAAAATATGTACTATTCACATTGGGTATTCAATTTAATATATGAATATTTATTGAATGATTACCACTAAAAAAAAATACCCTTCTAGATTGTGTATGAGATATAAGGATGCAAAAGCTTGTTTTACACTTTCCATTTGCAAATCCATACAACAATTAAAAGTAAAATAATCTGTAAATAAGCTCTATTACTAATAGATATCTATGAAATGTATCAAAGATTAATTATCAAATCTTTAGCTATATTAATTAGCTACTCAGTCTCACCTTGTTCTTTGTAGTAGATTTTCTTATGCACTTGTTCTAGTAAGTGATACTTGACTCACTGTTTAATGAGAGACACATTATGGTAAGAGGACATGGACATTGAATAGAATGATGTTTTTTTATTTTCAGCACTGCCCAGATTGTGCCAGTTAATCTAAGGTTGCAACAACAATTGCAAGCTTCCAGATTGTGCATGATTTTAGATTCCTTAATGCAGGGGTTGGGGGAGAGAAGTTCAGGTACAGGGCTTTATTGATCTCCTTGGGGGATTGAATCCAGGAGGCCCCACAGATACCAAGATTTATGATGCTCAAGCTCCTTACATAAAATGATGTAGTATTTGCTATAGCACTTCCTTCCATATACTTTAAGGGCTTCCCTTGTAGCTCAGTTGGTAAAGAATCTGCCTGCAGTGCAAGAGACCTGGATTTGATCCCTGAGTTGGGAAGATTCCCTGGAGAAGGAAATGGCAACCCATTCCAATATCCTTGCCTGGAAAATCTCATGGACAGAGGAGCCTGGTGGGCTGCAGTCCATGGGGTCACAAAGAGTTGGGCACGACTGAGCAACTAACACAGATACCAAGATTTATGATGCTCAAGTTCCTTACGTAAAATGCTGTAGCATTTGCTATAGCACCTCCTCCCATATACTTTAAATAATCACTAGATTACCTATAATACCTAAATCATCAAGAGGTACTTCTAATACCTCTTCATCTTCTTGATGAAGAGGTATTCATACCTTCATCAAGTTATTATAAGTACCTCTTGATGAAGGTGAAAGAGGAGAGTGAAAAAAATTAAGCTGGCTTAAAATTCAACATTCAAAAAACTAAGACCATGGCATCTGGTCCCATCACTTCATGGCATGAAAAAATGAAATGAAAGTTGCTCAGTCATGTCTGACTGTTTGCGACCCCATGGACTCTACAGTCCATGGAATTCTCCAGGCCAGAATACTGGAGTGGGTAGCCTTTCCCCTCTCCAGGGGATCTTCCCAACCCAGGGATTGAACCCAAGTCTCCTGCATTGGAGGAGGATTCTTTGCCAGCTGAGCCACCAGGGAAGCCCTCTTCATGGCATATAGATGGGGAAATAGTGAAAGACTTTATTTTCTTGGGCTCCAAATCACTGCAGATGGTGACTGCCTATGTGAAATTATAAGATGCTTGTTCCTTAGAAGAAAAGCTATGACAAACCTAGACAGAGTATTAAAAAACAGAGACATTACTCTGCTGACAAAGGTCCATATAATCAAAGTTATGATTTTTCCAGCACGTGAAAGTCACTCAGTCATGTCTGACTCTTTGTGACCCCATGGACTGTAGTCCATGAAATTTTCCAGGCCAGAATACTGAAATGGGTAGCCTTTCCCTTCTCTAGGGGATTTTCTCAACCCAGGGATCAAACTGAGGTCTCCCATATTGTGGGTGGATTCTTTACCAGCTGAGCCACAAGGGAAGCCCAAGAATTCTGGAGTGGGTAGCCTATCCCTTCTTCAGCAGATCTTCCCAACCCAGGGATTGAACTGGGGTGTCCTGCATTGCAGGCAGATTCTTTACTAACTGAGTTATCAGGGAAGCTCTCACGTATGGCCGTGAGAGTTGGACCATAAAGGCTGATCGCTGAGGAATTGATGCTTTTAAACTGTGGGGTTGGAGAAGACTCTTGAGCATCGTTTGGACTGCAAGGAGAACAAATCAGTCTATCCTAAAGGGAATCAATCCTGAATATTCTTTGGAAGGACTGATGCTGAAGCTGAAGCTCCAATACTTTGGCCATCTGATGCGAAGAGCTGACTCATTGGAAAAGACTCTAATGCTGGGAAAGATAGAAGACAAGAGGAGAAGAGAACAACAGAGGATGAGATGGTTGGAAAGCATCATCGACTCAATGGACCTGAGTTTGAGCAAGCTCCAGGAGATGGTAAAGGACAGGGAAGCCTGGCGTGTGTAGTCCATGGGGTCACAAAGAATGAGACATGACTGAGTGACTGAACAACAACGTCTAAATCAAGGTAAATGATATGTCACTCATTCATTTGGTGCTCAGCCATGTCTGACTCTTTTTGATCCCATGGACTGTAGCCCTCCAGTCTCTTCTGTCCATAGGTTGTCTCAGGCAAGATTACTGAAGTGGGTTACTGAAGTGGGTTACCCTTTTCCAGAGGATCTTCCTGACCCAGGGATTGAACCCCAGTCTCCAGCGTTGCAGGCAGATTTTCTTCCATTTGAGCCACTAAGGAAGACCCATATAAAGGCAATGTAGATAGTTGGCTGTTTGACAATCCAAATTTTTTTTAAACTTCCTGAATTTTTAAAAATACTTTCAACCTGTGGATGATTGATTGCATGAATATGAAACTTGGATACAGAAGACTGATTGTAAGCCTAAAGTTACTCTACCTTAAAGAAGTCATGAATCACATATAGAAATAAAATATTCTTCTACAGTTTTTTTTTTAATACCAATAAAGAACAGGCTTCACCATTCTATTTACCATTTCCTGCAATAGCAGTAGCAGAAGCGGTGATAATGTTATTGACTTGAGAGAATCAAGCAGTCAAGTTGACAGATTCTATATTTTAGTAAACTTAACAGTAACTTAACTGCAGATGGCAATACTGGTTAATTTACTCTTTTGACAAAGATTTTTTTGGAGATATTATTGGTGTCAACATTACTAGTACACTAGAAAGTTCATTGTGTGCAGTTTTTTAGAAAATCAGATTTTTGCAGTCTTTTTACCACTGATTCTCCCCCTCCAAAATAGACAGGTCACCCACTAAATTCATTAACATAAAATAGAACTTAACACTCTAATACTTAGGGAAAATACAAAACAATATATTGGCCTATTGCCTTAAATGTAATTTTTCATATATACTGTGGCTAAATATACATAATAGTTTTTGAACTGGATTTGAGTTCATTTCTGGTCTTTAATTGCTGCTTCATATCCAAATGCTTGTGAGATTTTAGGAAATTTCATTACTTGAGAAGAAGACCTCATAAATGCAGCTAATCAAACTCCCTTAAACTCATAGTCACATCACTACTGTGCAGACCTAACCATAATTTAAAATTTTTATATAAACATTTAATTCCTCAATGTTTTAAATTTACATGTTACACTTTTAATTTAGAACTAAAATTCTAAACTAAAAATGTAAACAAATTCTTCTAAATTCATATATGTGTTCTTCACTTTCTTAAGATATGGGAACAAGTAGGTATTTATATGGCAAACACTTTCATTGAAGTTACTTGGCTAATAAAAACAGAGATGGCTAAGTAAAAAAATCAAAATAACATGATTTCTTCTGAGAATAAGGCATTTTAAGTCTGTCATAGTTTAAAATGAGTAAAAGGACTTTACAGGTTTTCTCTACAGATAGAAAGCAAATGATTACCCAATTAATTTAATTATTTTGTATCACTAGTAGTAATGAGTTTTACACATTCTAATGATTGTATAAAGAATTACAGTTTAGAAACATAGTAGGCATGTTAGGACTAGTAGAAATCCTTGAGCTTTGTAGGTTTCAAAAAGTAACTGAACCACAGTGAATTCAAACCTGTATGCACATTTGAAGAAGGATGTACCAGAGGGTTTTTTCCTTCCCCATATTGATACTCCAATGAAGAATGGCCAGCTTCTACTATTTCTAGTCTCATATTTACATGATCTTCAGCATATATTGTGCTTGGTTTCAGTTGCTTCTAGGCAAATGGATGACTACCTTGGCTTCAAAGGCCAAGCAAGTATCAGCAAACATCCAGTACTCTTCACTGTGAGATATCAATATTTTGGCAGTATTGCAATGATTTATTTTTTGCCTTAAACTTTTTTCCACTTTGAGACAAATTAAGATCTTTGTTTCCTCTCTATATGAGCTTTGAATTTCAGAAATCTGATTCTTTCAAGAGCAATTTAATATACAGAGTATATAGCTGTCCATTTTATCCAAATCAGATTTTCTTTAAAACTTAGTCATCATTGTAATCTTGTTTTATGGAGGAAAATTGTCATTATTGGGAATACATCTGCATTTATTTACAAATTGTTTTTGCCTAAAAAGTTGTCAGAAAATGAACATTATCATAAATGTTTAATAGACTTTTCAATTTCAATAATCTATATTTCAAAAATATAATTATGTTTTTCCTGATCTACCTTTTATTCTGTTAATGACATTAATTGAATAGGCTGTAAACACTTTGGGGGCAGTGGGTTGTTTATTGTTTTATCCTCAGTGCCTAGAAAAAAACTGTGGCTTGTTAAGAGTTTCAATAAATATTTATTGGATACTGAGAGAATGAATAATTGAATTAACAAATTTATCCTCAAGAAGCCTCAATATCCTTAACTGTATAACAGTGGGTGCTATTTAATCTCCTCCCAATCCCTTCTGAAACTCAGTCAGTTCAGTTCAGTCACTTAATCATGTCTGACTCTTTGTGACCCTGTGGACTGCAGCATGCCAGGCTTCTCTGTCCATTACCAAATCCTGGAGCTTGCTCAAACTCACGTCCATCCAGTTGGTGATGCCATCCAATTATCTCATCCTCTGTTGTCCCTTTCTCCTCCCGCCTTCAAACTTTCCCAGCATCAGGGTCTTTTACAGTGAGTCAGTTCTTCATATCAGGTGGCCAAAGGATCAGAGCTTTCAGCTTCAGCATCAGTCCTTCCAGTGAATATTTAGGACTGATTTCCTTTAGGATAGACTGGTTTGCTGTCCTTGTAGTCCAAGGGATTCTCAAGAGTCTGTTCCAACAGCACAGTTCAAAAGTATCAAGTTTTGGTGCTCAGCTTTCTTTATGGTCCAACTCTTACATCCATACATGACTACTGGGAAAATCAAACCGTAGCTTTGATTATAGGGGCCTTTGTCGGCAGAGTAATGTCTCTGCTTTTTAATACTCTGTCTAGGTTTGTCATAGTGTTTCATCCAAGGAGCAGGTGTCTCTTAATTTCATGGCTGCAGTCACCATCTTCAATGATTTTTGGAGCCCCCCAAATAAAGTTTCTTACTGTTTCCATTGTTTCCCCATCTATTTGCCATGAAGTGATGGGACTGGATGCCATGATCTTAGTTTTTTGAATGTTGAGTTTTAAGCCAACTTTTTCACTCTCCTCTTTCACTTTCATCAAGAGGTTCTTTAGTTCCTCTTCGCTTTCTGCCACAAGGGTGGTGTCATCAGCATATCTGAGGTTATTGGTATTTCTCCTAGCAATCTAGATTCCAGCTTCTGCTTCATCCAGCCTTGCATTTCACATGATGTACTTTGTATATAAGTCATTTTTTAACTTCAATTTTGAATTTCTGAAACTAAGTTGTATATATTTGTATCTTTGTGTCTATGATGTCCAATACAATATTCTATGTAGATAATATACCACTTATTTAGTTTTATGATAATGGCAGAAATTAGAGCACTTAGGCATTTACAAGCTAGAATATGATGAGCAACATACTCAAAGTAACTGAACTTTGGATGTCCATTCACTTCCTGAGTGTATTCAGGTAGAACTATGACTCCATGGCTCAACTTATGCGTTCCATAATAAATGTATTGAATTTATTAAAGTTCTAGAAAAGTGGGAATGTCTGTTTAATATACCCATTCATAATAGTAAAAGGAAAGTCTGTTCATTTGCTTATGTAAAAAGTAGCATAGAAAAAATAATCATATTATTATTCAAACTGCTGTTAGTCATTCCAGTAAGAACTAGAAATCATCATTTTGCAGTTGTGAAAACTAAGGCAGGAAAAGTTAGCAACTTCCCCTCAATCACAACTAATTAATGATGTGGCTAGCATAACAATGCTGGGCTCTTTAGATACTGTCCTAGCCGCAACAAAAAGTAGGCATAAAAAGAGATCCTGGAGCCATCCATGGTGCTAAAGCACACTAGAACAACATCAGTTTCCTCTGTTGGTATAATACCCAATGCTGTTCAAGTTTAGAAACAGAATTCCTGAAGAGAGCTTCTAGAAAGAGTTATTTTCTTTTCTCTCACAATATTAAATATCCTACTGACCACTGAAGCTGTAAGAGCTGACATTAACATAGCTTAGGTAGACTGTCAGAAAGTAAAGCTATATATNATTCTCCAGGCAAGAACCCTGGAGTGGGTTGCCATTTCCTTCTCCAATACATGAAAGTGAAAAGTGAAAGGGAAGTCGCTCAGTAGGAAAGACAATTGACTGACACCAACTTTGACAGGAATCAGATGTTGGAATTATGTGATAAGGCTTTAAAGCAGCCCTAATAAAAATGCTTCAACAATCCAGTACATATCCTCTTGAAACAAATGAAAAAATAGAAAATCTCAACAAAGAGATAAAGTCAATTCTCTTCAGAAATGTGTTGAGTGTGTTACTACATTGGATAGTATATTATTCAGTGGATAATGTAGATTTCTCCAAAGCAAAATCTCTGCAGTAAATGTAACAGTAAACAGTCAAAGTAGAGGCTTCCCTGGTGGCTCAGTTGGTAAGGAATGTGCGCAATTCCTCCTGCAGTGCAGGAGACCTGGGTTCAATCCCTGAGATGAGAAGATCCCTTGGGAAAAGGAATTGCAACCCACTCCAGTATTCTTGCCTGGAGAAGAACAGCCCAGTCCATGAGGTCACAAAGAGTAGAAGACTGAGCGACTAACATACACATATACACACACACCACAGTCAAGGTAATGTGACATAGATAGCTTAATCAAGTGCAATCAATGTCCAGAATAAAAGTAATAATGTTTGAAGGGTCAAGAAAGGCATACCAGCTATCTGTACTTTTTTGAAATTCCTGTTTTTAGAGTACCACTGTTAGAAAAAGAGGAATAACTTTAAAGTTATATTAATGTAAGCAATTTGATTCTTATTTGTCTTAAGAGCATTGCCAAGAATTTAGCAAAAAGATCAAATGTCAGAAGTCTCTAACAAACAGCAGCAAGGCTATCTAGCTACTGCTTTACAATGGAACTGAAGAATTGCAGAGACATGTAAATGGTTCCCGGAGCTATTTTGTGCATTTCCAGTGGTTGGTCATGTATGGATGTGAGAGTTGGACTGTGAAGAAAGCTGAGCACCGAAGAATTGATGCTTTTGAANTGGCCACGATCCCTCTTGGCTTTCCCTTTTTATATTTCCTGTCTCCTCCTCTTGGTTCTACCCTGTACAAAATGCAAAAGGGCCAATCAGGGAAGGAGCAATATCTGGTCACATGCATAATAGGGCTTTTATATATTCATCTAGATGGGTGCAGACTGAGAGTTTTGATAGACAGTTGCAAGTTATGTAACAATAGACTCTATTGTGCATGTCTTTCCCATAATTCACTCTGTTATAATCAGATGTATATATGTATAGAATATTTATGAATACCTAATGGACTCCTTGGACTGCAAGGAGACCCAATCAATCCATTCTGAAGGAGATCAACCCTGGGATTTCTTTGGAAGGGATGATGCTAAAGCTGAAACTCCAGTACTTTGGCCACCTCATGCGAAGAGTTGACTCATTGGAAAAGACTGATGCTGGGAGGGATTGGGGGCAGGAGGAGAAGGGGACGACAGAGAATTAGATGGCTGGATGGCATCACTGCCTCAATTGATGCGAGTCTGAGTAAACTCCGGGAGTTGGTGATGGACAGGGAGGCCTGGCGTGCTGCGATTCATGGGGTCGCAGAGTCGGACACGACTGAGCGACTGAACTGAACTGAACTGAATGGACTCCTAGGAGCCTAAGGCCACTTAAGGAAGCCCCTGTGGTTAGTTTGCATTCACTGTGTGCCTAGGGTACCTGTGCAGGAACTGGAGAAGTTTCTGGGGTTATCTTTGTAGCACATCTGTGAGCTCTCTGGGCTGTCTGGAGTGGGATTTAGAGATCAGCTTGCATCCTTTTCAGTTAGGCCACCTCTTGTTGCTCATGCCTAACTTCCTACCTGACAATACCATTTCACTGAATTTAGGATGCTCTTGATTACAAGGCACACCACTATTTTATATTACACCAGGAAAAATTAAAAAAAAAAGAGTACAAAAATTAAATTATGACTTGGTGATTTTTCATCACATAGAATTTTTAGTTTACACCTATGGAAAAATTTCTTTTAGAACACACATAAATTTTAAAAATCATATATCACTCTTACACAAGTATAAAAAGGGAAACAAGAAAACAACAACAAAAAGGAAAACATAAAAGACAAATAGATTAAAATAATTTAAAATGTAAAGTACTGAGTCTGATTCTTCTGAATGGTGATACTTTCATTTATCCACTCATTATGGGACTCTATGGCATCAAAAATACTGTCAAGAGCAGTAATGATCCATTTTTTTCCTTAAAGGAATTCATTATTGTGCTAAGTTGCTTCAGTCATGTGTCTTAGCAGTCCCATTGTAGCATGCCAGGCCCCTCTGCCTATGGGATTCTCCAGGCAAGAAAACTAGAGTGGGTTGCCATGCCCTTCTCCAGGGAATCTTCCTGACCCAGGGATTGAAGCTGTGTCTCATCTCCTGCATTGGCAGGTAGGTTTTTTTTTTTTTTTTTTTAACCACTGGCACCACCACAAATTCCCAGAGGAATTCAAAAGGAATATAAATACTAGTGTTGCTGTGCTCTAAAGCTAGCTAGCAATACTTTCTAAGGGGTGGCATGGAGTGGATGCAAAGTGCAGCTGTCCAGCGGCATGTCAGTCAGTAGGAAGAGCTGGGCCACTCTGTCCAGGTGAGCTGGAGTCCTGACTGCTCTGGGGGTCACAGGGTTGGGGTCATACCACATAGCCCCCAGGGTTCCGGCCCTCCTTCCTCCTTGGGGACACAGGCCCAAGCAGGCTGCCTGTGGAGGGCTGTCCAGCCTGGAGAGGCCACTCTGGGGGCTGGGGAGGTGTTCAAGAGGTAAATGGCCAAATCACAGCTTCTGAGCCACCCCTGACTGCTTGTCTTTCTTTGGAGAGTCTGAGAGGCACCTCCCGGGAGGAGGCAGCCACACTGCCTTGCAGGGTCAGTGAGTAGGCTGAGGGGGCAGGTGCCCTCCCAGGGATGAGGCTCAGGCTCTGGGTGCAGCATTTCGGCGTGCTGTCGGGGCTGGGAAACCTCATGCTTGGTGCTCTCCTTCTCTGCACTTCAGTCTTCACTCATGAGTGGGGCCTTCAAAGGGTCCAGGAACTAGGTGTCTCATCCTTGTCTGCTAGACATCTAGTCAGGATCAGAGAAGCCTGGTGGATGGGTATCCAGGAGGCAGCACCCTTATATAATTGGAGTGCCAGGCTGCTTTGGCACAGGAGCGGCCGAGAGGAGCTACCCAATGTCCGAGGTCAGGGGCAGTGGTCGAGAGGAGCTACCACAGGCCAGAGGTCAGGGGTGGTGGCCTAGAGGAGCTACCCCACGTCCAAGGAGCAGTGGCTGCATGGGTGCAGGAGGGCCTGTAGGAGCTACTCCACGTCCAAGGTCAGGAGGGGCAGCCGTGAGGAGATACCCCTCGTCCAGGGCAAGGAGCAGTGGCTGCGCTTTGCTGGAGCAGCCGTGAAGAGATGCTCCACCACCAAGGTAAGAGAAACCCAAGTAAGATGGTAGATGTTGCAGATCATCAGAGGGCAAACACACTAAAACCATAATCATGGAAAACTAGCCAGTCTGATCACATGGACCACAGCCTTGTCTAACTCAATGAAACTGAGCCATGTCATGTGGGGCCACCTAAGACAGACGGGTCATGGGGGAGAGGTCTGAAAGAATGTGGTCCACTGGAGAAAGGAATGGCAAACCACTTCAGTTTTCTTGCCTTGAGAACCCCATGAACAGTATGAAAAGGCAAAATGATAGGATATCAAAAGAGAATCTCCCCAGGTCGTTAGGTGCCCAATATGCTACTGGAGATCAGTGGAGAAATAACTCCAGAAAGAATGAAGGGATGGAGCCAAAGCAAAAACAATACCCAGTTGTGCATGTGACTGGTGATAGAAGCAAGATCCGATGCTGTAAAGAACAATATTGCATAGGAACCTGGAATGTCAGGTCCATGAATCAAGGCAAATTGGAAGTGGTCAAACAAGAGATGGCAAGGGTGAACGTCGACATTCTAGGAATCAGCGAACTAAAATGGACTGGAATGGGTGAATTTAACTCAGATGACCATTATATCTACTACTGCGGGCAGGAATCCCTCAGAAGAAATGGAGTAGCCATCATGGTCAACAAAAGAGTCCGAAATGCAGTACTTGGATGCAATCTCAAAAACGACAGAATGATCTCTGTTCGTTTCCAAGGCAAACCATTCAATATCACAGTTATCCAAGTCTATGCCCCAACCAGTAATGCTGAAGAAGCTGAAGTTGAACGGTTTTATGAAGACCTACAAGACCTTGTAGAACTAACACCCAAAAAAGATGTCCTTTTCATTATAGGGGACTGGAATGCTAAAGTAGGAAGTCAAGAAACACCTGGAGTAACAGGCAAATTTGGCCTTGGAATGCGGAATGAAGCAGGGCAAAGACTAATAGAGTTTTGCCAAGAAAATGCACTGGTCATAGCAAACACCCTCTTCCAGCAACACAAGAGAAGACTCTACACATGGACATCACCAGATGGTCAACACCGAAATCAGATTGATTATATTCTTTGCAGCCAAAGATGGAGAAGCTCTATACAGTCAACAAAAACAAGACCAGGAGCTGACTGTGGCTCAGATCATGAACTCCTTATTTCCAAATTCAGACTTAAATTGAAGAAAGTAGGGAAAACCGCTAGACCATTCAGGTATGACCTAAATCAAATCCCTTATGATTATACAGTGGAAGTGAGAAATAGATTTAAGGGCCTAGATCTGATAGACAGAGTTCCTGATGAACTATGGAATGAGGTTCGTGACATTGTACAGGAGACAGGGATCAAGACCATCCCCATGGAAAAGAAATGCAAAAAAGCAAAATGGCTGTCTGGAGAAGCCTTACAAATAGCACTGAAAAGAAGAGAGGCGAAAAGCAAAGGAGAAAAGAAAAGATATAAGCATCTGAATGCAGAGTTCCAAAGAATAGCAAGAAGAGATAAGAAAGCCTTCTTCAGCAATCAATGCAAAGAGATAGAGGAAAACAACAGAATGGGAAAGACTAGAGATCTCTTCAAGAGAATTGGAGATACCAAGGGAACATTTCATGCAAAGATGGGCTCGATAAAGGATAGAAATGGTATGGACCTAACAGAAGCAGAAGATATTAAGAAGAGGTGGCAAGAATACACAGAAGAACTGTACAGAAAAGATCTTCACGACCCAGATAATCATGAGGATGTGATCACTAATCTAGAGCCAGACATCTTGGAATGTGAAGTCAAGTGGGCCTTAGAAAGCATCACTAAGAACAAAGCTAGTGGAGGTGATGGAATTCCAGTTGAGCTGTTTCAAATCCTGAAAGATGATGCTGTGAAAGTGCTGCACTCAATATGCCAGCAAATTTGGAAAACTCAGCAGTGGCCACAGGACTGGAAAAGGTCAGTTTTCATTCCAATTCCAAAGAAAGGCAATGCCAAAGAATGCTCAAACTACCGCACAATTGCACTCATCTCACATGCTAGTAAAGTAATGCTCAAAATTCTCCAAGCCAGGCTTCAGCAATATGTGAACCGTGAACTCCCTGATGTTCAAGCTGGTTTTAGAACAGGCAGAGGAACCAGAGATCAAATTGCCAACATCCGCTGGATCATGGAAAAAGCAAGAGAGTTCCAAAAAAACATCTATTTCTGCTTTATTGACTATGCCAAAGCCTTTGACTGTGTGAATCACAATAAATTGTGGAAAATTCTGAGAGAGATGGGAATCCCAGACCACCTGACTTGCCTCTTGAGAAACCTGTATGCAGGTCAGGAAGCAACAGTTAGAACTGCACATGGAACAACAGACTGGTTCCAAATAGGAAAAGGAGAGTGTCAAGGCTGTATATTGTCACCCTACATATTTAACTTATATGCAGAGTACATCAGGAGAAAGGCGGGGCTGGAAGAAGCAGAAGCTGGAATCAAGATTGCCAGGAGATATATCAATAACCTCAGATATGCAGATGACACCATCTTTATGGCACAAAGTGAAGAGGAACCAAAAAGCCTCTTGATGAAAGTGAAAGAAGAGAGTGAAAAACTTTGCGTAAAGCTCAACATTCAGAAACCTAAGATCATGGCATCTGTTCCCATCACTTCATGGCAGATAAATGGGGAAACAAGGAAACGGTGTCAAACTTTATTTTTCTGGGCTCCCAAATCACTGCAGATGGTAATTGCAACCATGAAATTTAAAGATGCTTACTCCTTGTAAGGAAAGTTATGACCAACCTAGATAGCATATTGAAAAGCAGATATATTACTTTGCCAACAAAGGTCTGTCTAGTCAAGGTTATGGTTTCTTCAGTGGTCATGTATGGATGTGAGAGTTTGACTGTGAAGAGAGCTGGGTGCCGAAGAATTCATGCTTCTGAGCTGTGGTGTTGGAGGAGACTCTTGAGAGTCCCTTGGACTGCAAGGAGATCCAACCAGTCCATCGTAAAGGAGATTAGTCCTTGGTGTTCATTGGAAGGACTGATGCTGAAGCTGAAACTCCAGTACTTTGGCCACCTCATGTGAAGAGTTGACTCATTGGAAAAGACTCTGATGCTGGGAGGGATTGGGGGCAGGAGGAGAAGGGGATGACAGAGGATGAGATGGCTGGATGGTATGACTGACTCGATGGACATGAGTTTGAGTGAACTCCGGGAGTTGGTGATGGGCATGGAGACTTGCTGTTCTGTGATGGAGTTTCTAAGAGTCAGACACGACTGAGTGACTGAATTGAGCTGACCTGAAAACTAGCTGTAATGTTATGTTGAATCTGACAATGTTGCCAAACTCATTTGACCCAGCAAAAATTTGGCTTATGAAGATTATGTGTGTGTTTCACTATTTTCTCAACACTTTCTTCCAAGCCATTTAGACTCATTCTTTGACTTCTAATGCTGATGCATTTGCTTTAGCATAAACAGAGTGAAAACTGTTAATGACAGTTAATGACACTTTCTTAATGACTATTAGTACTTCTAACAGGTCATTGGTACTGATACATTCTGATTTCAAAAACTTAAATGTCTAAAAATATGCATTTTATAAATCAATTAAATATGGTAATGATATAAAGTTTCTATCACTTACTGAAATTCAAGAAAAAAGCAAAAGTCAATAACAATTAAAATGGAAATTTTAAGAGGCATTGTTGCAACAGTAATATGTTGGTTGATTATGTATTGGATTTATGGTTGAGGAAGAGACTGATAGTTGTTTCCTAGCATTCGTTCCCCCCTTCTATTTCACAGCATTAGAATCCTTTAGTTTTAGTTTGTTATGTGGCAGCATTATTTTTATAAAAAAAACTTTAAAAAGGACAGCTTTTTTCAGCATACCTTATAGGTTGGTACAATCGCATGACTAAGTTATGATTGTCGGAATATTAGCAGCAGTGATGTGCACTACTTCTAGATTTTTCCCTTAACGTGAAAGGACACACCATGACCTTCCTTTCTGCCTTGTTATTTTTCATCCAGCTGCCTGGAATGTGGACATGTAAGCTTGCATCTTGGACCTTAATGAAGAGACAAAAACCTTTGAATAGGAAAGCAAAAACATGGAAAAAAACCAGGATTCCAGACACCTTAAGCTGATGTGTTTACCCTGACTTGCTTATACTGGTCCAATTAATTAAACGAGGGAGAAATAAACTTCTATTTTTTTTTGTTACTATTAGTTTGGTCCCTTGTTGTACAAATTAGAATTATGTGGCATTATAATAATAATACCATATTATTATTGTTGCTTTGTCACTAAGTCTTGTCCAACTCTTTGCAATCCCATGAAGAGCAGCATACCAGTGTTTACCCTGACTTGCTTATACTGGTCCAATTAATTAAACGAGGGAGAAATAAACTTCTATTTTTTTTTGTTACTATTAGTTTGGTCCCTTGTTGTACAAATTAGAATTATGTGGCATTATAATAATAATACCATATTATTATTGTTGCTTTGTCACTAAGTCTTGTCCAACTCTTTGCAATCCCATGAAGAGCAGCATACCAGACTTGCCTGTCCTTCAGTATATACCTGACTTTGCTCAAATTCATGTCCATTGAGTCAGTGATGCCATCTAACGATCTCATCCTCTGTCATCCCCTTCTTATCTTGTCCTCAATCTTTCCCAGAATCAGTGTCTTTTCCAATGAGTTAGTTCTTAACATCAGGTGGCCAAAGTATTGGAGCTTCAGCTTCAGCATCAGTCCTTCCAATGAATATTTAGGACTGATTTCCTTTAGGATTGACTGGTTTGCTCTCCTTGCAATCCAAGGGACTCTCAAAGGTTTTCTCCAGCACAGTTCAAAAGCATCAGTTCTTCAGCGCTCAGCCTTCTTTGTGGTTCAACTGTCACATCCATACATGGCTACTGGAAAAACCATAGCTTTGACTATATGGACAATGAGGACAACCAAATGAGGTGGATGAAACCGGAGCTTATTATACAGAGAGATGCAAGCCAGAAAGAAAAACACCAATACAGTATAGTAACGCATATATATGGAATTTAGAAAGCTGGTAACGATAACCCTCTATGCGAGACAACAAAAGAGACACAGATGTATAGAACAGTCTTTTGGACTCTGTAGGAGAGGGAGAGGGTGGGATGATTTGGGAGAATGGCGTTGAAACATGTATAATATCATATATGAAACGAATAGCCAGTCCAGTTTCGATGCAGGATACTGGATGCTTGGGGCTGGTGCACTGAGATGACCCAGAGGGATGGTACGGGGAGGGAGGGGGGAGGGGGGTTCATGTTGGTGTATGGCAAAACCAATACAATATTGTAAAAAAAAAAAAAATGAAAATTTCTAATTGAGAAGTTACTTATATGTACATTTTGAGAAATTAAATAACTAGAATTTTTAAATTTAAAAAAGTGGTACAGTAGTAATTGGAATCAAGAGAATAGCAATTGGTCTATGATTTTCTGCATCATTGTAGCCATCTGCATGGATAATACATATTTAGTCCTAACAGTATTTACAATTTATAGTAATTAAGACCATGCAAATGTTAGAAATTAGCAAAATTCTGGTTTATTAAAAGCTTATGAGGACTTAGCATGTTTTTGCTAATGATGTTTTTTGATGAGAGTGTTTTTTTTTTTTTTTCAGAACTCTCTGACTTTATTTTGAGATATTAAGGCATGATAAAAGAGTAAGATCTTTATAGCTACATATGAGTTAGAGATGAAGAGTCAACCAGCCAGACAGATAAATAAGTAGACCCATAGTGGTAGAAACAATAGTTATGCATATGTATGTAATCAAATCAGGGTTTGTGCAATATTAAACCTGATTATCTTTGAGCCTAATTTAATTTTTGAAATTTCATTAACTTCAATTCTTACCAAGATATAATTGGATGAATGGTATATAATGGATTATTTTTAATTATCCAGAGACATTGAAAGTTTGAGCTACAGAGATCCTACTCATCAAGTTTATTCATTATACAATGGGTAACTTCAAAGTCTGTGTGGAGAAGGAAAACCATTCATATTCATCTCCCTACAGTGATCTCGTCTCCATCTTACTTCATTTCTTTCATGATCATGACCAAACACTTGTCATTATGTTAAAAGTACTATTTTAGAATTATAAATCCAAATATTCCAAACCCCAACCAAAAGCTCCTGTGCTTTCTTCTTTTGCATTTGGAAACTCCATTCAATTTTCTACCTCCAGGTGAATTCCCTGTCAATAAATATTGCATCATGTTTATGACACGTCATTTAATCATTGCAGTCACTTTCTCTTCTGAGGTTTATTACATTCTTCTGGGAGGATAGAAGATGCTCATTCATGGATAAATTCATCTCCTTCTCTGTTCCTACACCAAAGAACCTGAATATTTAGATTTTAAAACCAGGCAGGCTAGTATCACTCTTAGTCTTCAGCTGCAAAAGAACCCTCAATTCTGACCAGATGTCCTATGTTTTCCTATTCAATTTTCTCCTATTCTCTAAAGTTCATATATCAAAATTTCCCCACTGTATTTAAATATTCCAAATTATTTTCCAACATCCCAAAATAACTGGCAGTTGACTCTAACTCCTATATGGAGAGAAAATTATAAACAAGAGTTCTCTTGAATTCCTGCCTATACCTATAAAATTTGATTTCAGAACTATCCTCTTTTTCTTGAAAAGGAAGAAGTGATAGAGTTCTTTCATCTTTGCTTCAGATTCCATCCATCATCACCTTTTATGTGACTTTATTGTTAATTATTCACTCTGCTTGATTTTCTTTCTCTCCTTATCTGGGACTATTTTCCCATAAATTATAAACCATGCTGAAATATTGCACATTTTAATTAAAAACACCAATTAAAAACATCAATTCCATGAGTGATTCTTTCCGTCTTTCCTAAATACAATATCTTGAAAGAACTATCTATACTCACAGAATTCACATCCTCACTCTCATTCATTAATTAAACTACATTCATCTAGTTAACACAGCCTCTGCTGCACTAGTCATTGATTTCACTGCAGACTTACTTGTTTCAATTAATGTTTACTTATCTACCTTAGTTTCTTTTTTTTTGTTTTTTTTTTTTGTATTTATTTATTTTTTTACACGAACTCCCAAACATGAACCCCCCTCCCACCTCCCACCCCACATCTTCCCTCCAGATCATCCCCATACACCAGCCTCAAGCATCCTGCATCCTGCATTGAACATAGACTGGCAATTCATTTCTTACATGATAGTATACATATTTCAATGCTGTTCTCCCAAATCATCCCTCCCTCTCCCTCTCCCTCTCCTTCTCCCTCAGAGTCCATAAGTCCGCTCTACACATCTGTATCTCTTTTGCTGTCTTGCATACAGGGTCCTCATTACCATCTTTCTAAATTCCATATATATGTGTTAGTATACTGTATTGGTGTTTTTCTTTCTGGCTTACTTCACTCTGTATAATTGGTTCCAGTTTCATCCATCTTATTAGAACTGATTCAAATGTATTCTTTTTAATGGCTGAGTAATACTCCATTGTGTATATATACCACAGCTTTCTTATCCATTCATCCGCTGATGGACATCTAGGTTGTTTCCATGTCCTGGCTATTATAAACAGTGCTGCAATGAACATTGGGGTACATGTGTCTCTTTCTATTCTGGTTTCCTCGGTGTGTATGCCCAGCAATGGGATTGCTGGGTCATAAGGCAGTTCTATTTGCAATTTCTTAAGGAATCTACCTTAGTTTCGATTGAACTTATTTTAACTTCTCATACTACTTATCACTTTATAAATACTCTACAAACTTCTATGAAAGCACCTTGACCTCATTTTTTTCATAAGTCTTCTACTCTTTCTCAGTCTTATATGCAGGCTTTTTGTTCTTTAAATTTCTCTTTCTTTCTTTAATTACTGATGTCTTCAGGATTCTGTTGAGGAGCTTTTACCTTCTTTGTCATGAATTCAGATTCGTCTGTTTAAAGAAGTCCTTCAATTTTATCTTCAGTTGCAGTCATATACGACCAACAGCTTACTCAAAATTTCTACTTGCATGTTGAGTGTTATTATTAATATATAGTCTAAACCCAACATAGCTGAAGTCATGGTCTTCCTTACTTCATCATCCTGTTTGTCTCCCAATGAATCACATTCTTGTTCTTCAATCTTCACACTCCTCACAAGCCCCTTGCCTTGCCAAATACCTCTAAAATGTGCTCTTTTTCCCATTCTAGCCACCCTTGTTCAGAAATACTCTCATCTCTCATGTGGATGACTACTCTAATCGGTAACTATTTTTTCTCTTCTCATCTGGTCTCCACTTTTATTTTCTCCCCAGACAGAGTGTTATTTATGAAATGCATATTTAACCATTTCATACCTTGACATAAAAATGCTTCTGGGACTACATATTTCAATTTGAACTAAATCCAAACTCATAACATCCTTTATGTCATTGTTAAATGTTGAAAAACAATCATTAAAAAATTTAAACATTTTGATGACTTTACAAATTCTCACAAATCCTCCCTTATTCTTTTTTAAACTCCCTTAATCTTTTGATAGTCAGAGTCTTTATCTTGTTTAACAAATTTTGTTGAAAAAAATGTCATCAAGACCTAATAATTAAACTCTTGGTTTTGTTTTTGAAATACTCTTATTTGTCATAATTGCAATAATAAGCAATGTAAAAATATATGATGTAATAAGCTTGTTTTTATAAATTTAGTTTTTTCTCAAAGAAATTCTAATTAATGTAACTCCTTTCACTTTTTCTTGTTGTGTGAAAAGCCCTTTCCCCTCATTTTGCATTTCTGGATGGAAGAAGCTACAAGATAAGATAATCATGGAATCTTAGCTTACCCTACCCCTAAGACATGACTTACCTGTTTCCCTTTTCATTGATGGATATTCTCTACTCCTTCATGTAATAAATTTTATAGGGTCAAGTATTCATGGAGAATACTTGTGGTTGTCCAGCCAGGCTTCTGGCTGTATCTGAAAGTCTAATTAATTCAAGGTGATATGTTAGCAAGTCATCTTTCTAATAGACCTAAGAAGAGTTGATTCTTTTGAACTGTGGTGTTGAAGAAGACTCTTGAGAGTCCCTTGTACTGCAAGGAGATCAGTCCTGGGTGTTCATTGGAAGGACTGATGTTGAAGCTGAAACTTCAATACTTTGGCCACCTGATGTGAGGAGCTGACTCATTTGAAAAGATTCTGATGCTGGGAAAGATTGAGGGTAGGAGGAGAAGGGGATGACAGAGAATAGACAGTTGGATGGCATCGCTGACTCAATGGACATGAGTTTGGGTAAACTCTGGGAGTTAGTGATGGACAAGGAGGCCTTGCGTACATGGGGTTGCAAAGAATCGGACATGACTGAACGACTGAACTAACTAAGCTTATACTCACTTTTATTATAATTGCTACCTGGTTGAACAGTTTCTCTGAGCACAACTGGGTAGGAAAATAGAATGTTATTTATTAGCTTCTTGAAAAAATAACTTTTACTTAGAAATTTTGGTCTCTAATATAAACAAATTCACTTCTTTTAGTACCAAATAGCATTGGAAAATGTTTCTTTTCTTACTAATCTGTGAATCACCATTCAATCCATACTCATTCCATACCTATGCCTCCTTTCCCCTAGGTACTCTTGTTTAAAGAAAAAAAAAAAGTTGATAATAGTAACAACCCATTTTTGCCCTTACTATGTTGTTGTTACCCATAGTTGTTGTAAACTATGATGATTAATAATTTACATACATTTCCTTATATAAAACTCACAGCATTCCTATGAAACAAAAAGATAAATTCCTCAATTTTACTAAGATTCTTAAAGTCTAAACAAGTTGCCTGAAGCCACACAGTGGTGGAGCTGACATTTGAACCCAGGTCAAAATGATTTCACAGTATAATTATACTATTTTCCTAGTATAAGAATTGTAAACTATGATGATTAATAATTTACATACATTTCCTTATATAAAACTCACAGCATTCCTATGAAACAAAAAGATAAATTCCTCAATTTTACTAAGATTCTTAAAGTCTAAACAAGTTGCCTGAAGCCACACAGTGGTGGAGCTGACATTTGAACCCAGGTCAAAATGATTTCACAGTATAATTATACTATTTTCCTAGTATAAGAATTTCTGCATATTCCTTTCATATCACTCGGCTCTTAGTTATTCAGCTGTCTTGAAGTACATAGGCATATCTTTTGAGATAATTCTCCAAATATGTTTTCAGAAGCTCCATAAATATTTTTTGACTGTATGATATATATTAAACACTAAAAAAGGTAAATAAAGGAAGTGAGTTTATTTTTAGGCTGGGAACACTTGGAGAAGCAAAATAAACACATATCCACAGTCCCTTATCCACAATTATGAAACCTCCAAACCTCAAAAAACTGAAAATTATTTTGTAAATTGTCCAATTTGGCACCAACATCTTACCTAAATTGACATTAAGTTGCTTACAGTCCTCAGTGATCCCATTCAGTGTGCCTAATTCATATATTTCATTACATATCTATTAATGTATTTGGTTACTAGATGTTATTCCTGCTAATGTTTACCACAATACCTTTCTAATGTCCAAAAGAAAATAAGTTTTGAAACCGTTGTATCCCAAGCATTTAGGATAAAAATTATAAGCCAAAAAATTATTTATGTTACAATACTAGTGCTGTGGTGGTGGTGTGCTTTAAAAGCTGTTAGGAACAGAGGAGGCAGAAAGAGCCTCAGGGAAAGATACTACTGGATCTGGTTATTGAAGCATGAATACAAATTTGCCAGGCAGACAGATAGGAGAAAACAATGGAGCCACTTGAAACAGACTGAACAGAAATCATGAGAGAGTAATATGTGGCCCAGAGGAGGAGAATAGGCAATAGAGTGGCAGACAAATGAAGTTGGGTCAATAGCCAGGGGTCAAATCACAGGATATTGTGGAATGTTATGCAAAGTTTTAATTTGACCCAGATTGGCTAAGGTGACCTGGGAGGATGCACTGGGACAACCCAGAGGGATGGTACGGGGAGGGAGGAGGAAGGAGGGTTCAGGATGGAGAATACATGTATACCTGTGGTGGATTCATATTGATGTATGGCAAAACCAATACAATATTGTAAAGTAATTAACCTCCAATTTAGCTCAGTTCAGTTCAGTTGCTCAGTCGTGTCCGACTCTTTGTGACCCCATGAATTGCAGCACACCAGGCCTCCCTGTCCATCACCAACTCCCAGAGTTCACTCAGACTCATGTCCATCGAGTCCATGATGCCATCCAGCCATCTCATCTTCTGTCGTCCCCTTCTCCTCCTGCCCCCAATCCCTCCCAGCATCAGAGTCTTCTCCAATAAGTCAACTCTTCGCATGAGGTGGCCAAAGTGCTGGAGTTTCAGCTTCAGCATCATTCCCTCTAAAGAAATCCCAGGGCTGATCTCCTTCAGAATGGACCGGTTGGATCTCCTTGCAGTCCAAGGGACTCTCAAGAGTCTTCTCCAACACCACAGTTCAAAAGCATCAATTCTTTGGTGCTCAGCTTTTTTCACAGTCCAACTCTCACATCCATACATGACCACTGGAAAAACCATAGCCTTGACTAGATGGACCTTTGTTGGCAAAGTAATGTCTCTGCTTTTCAATATGATGTCTAGGTTGGTCATAACTTTTCTTCCAAGGAGTAAGCATCTTTTAATTTCATGGCTGCAGTCACCATCTGCAGTGATTTTGGAGCCCCCCAAAAATAAAGTCTGACACTGTTTCCACTGTTTCCTCATTTATTTCCCATGTAATGCTCAAAATTCTCCAAGCCAGGCTTAAGCAATACATGAACCATGAATTTCCAGATGTTCAAGCAGTTTTTCTTTTTTTTTTAGAGCTTCCATTTTACTTTATTTTACTTTACAGTACTCTATTGGTTTTGGCATTTTAGAAAAGGCAGAGGAACCAGAGATCAAATTGCCAACATTTGCTGGATCATCGAAAAAGCAAGAGAGTTCCAGAAAAACATCTATTTCTGCTTTATTGACTATGCCAAAGCCTTTGACTGGATGGATCATAATAAACTGTGGAAAATTCTGAAACAGATAGGCATACCAGAGCACCTGGCCTGCCTCTTGAGAAACCTATATGAAGGTTAGGAAGCAACAGTTAGAACTGGACATGAAACAACAGACTGGTTCCAAAGAGGAAAAGGAGTACATCAAGACTGTATATTGTAACCCTGCTTATTTAACATCTATGCAGAATGCATCATGAGAAAGGCTGGGCTGGAAGAAACCCAAGCTGGAATCAAGGTTGCTGGGAGAAATATCAATAACCTCAGATATGTAGATGACACCACCCTTATGGCAGAAAGTGAAGAGGAACTCAAAAGCCTCTTGATGAAAGTGAAGGAGGAGAGCGAAAAAGTTGGTTTAAAGCTCAACATTCAGAAAACGAAGATCATGGCATCCGGTCCCATCACTTCATGGGAAATAGATGGGGAAACCTCCAATTAAATAAATTTTTAAAAATTTATATAAAAAATATGAAGTAGGAGCACAGTTTATCTAAGTTTCATAATAATATATTTAAATTAATAATAACTTTATTCCTGCTATCCTGGTATTACTGATAGTATAGGCTGTTCATGGATGGGGGAGCCTGGTGGGCTGCCATCTATGGGGTCGCACAGAGTCAGACACGACTGAAATGACTTAGCAGTGGCAGTAGCAATAGGCTGTTACTTTCAAAAGTGATTTGGTTTGGATGAAATACAAGACCAAGAATAATGAGAAGAAAGGTGTGACATTGTGCATATATATTTAGTCTTTGTCCACAGTACCTGGCTCACAGCTCCCCCAAAACTTAGAATTTCTTTAGTGACGGGAGCCATAACGGTGTCTTGTTAGGTTAATTACATGACTTTTGGATTCCAGCTAAGGTTGGGTACTGTTTTCCAGAAGGTCAACCATGTGATTAGAGGACTGGGATTTTAGTTCCACCCCTGCTGAACTTCTGGGAGGGGAAAATGGCTGGAAGTTGAATCAGTTGGAGGTTGAACCAATGACCAGTTTTTTTACTTAGCCGTGCCAGTATCATGAAGCCTCTATTAAAAATGCTTTCAGGTTAAATGACATTGTTCTCCTCTGTATTTGCTCATCAATTTTAGTGCTTCAGCAATGGCTCTAGAAACAAGCCAATTTCTGACAGTCATGTGGCCCACATCATTTTTGAAATTTTCAGAAATGCTTATCACGACATTGGAAATGAAAGAGACTTCTCTCCTTGTCTTTGTGCTAAGGGTTCATTTGGAACCTATTAAATTGATAACTGAGGTAATACCCGTGCCCTTGGGATTATTACCAATAGTGACCTTAAACTGGCTCCATCAAAGCCTAATCTGTCACCAGAGAACAATGTCCTTTCTGCCCTTGTAGCCAACAGGACATGTGGGAAATCAGAGGCTTGTACATAGATATTAGTGCATGGATCTTAGTCATCATACTTAGCAAACACTTTCCTAAAAAACCTGGTGCCAAACAATTCTTAAAATAAAAATGTACATGCTTCATTGATTCAAAAAAAAAAAAAAAAAAAAAAACCAAAGGATGGGGTTTGAGAGCTTCTATGTTAAACATGCAGAAATTTGAAAACAGTGTGCTCTGAGAGGACATGGGAGCTTTCCCAATACTTTGCCCAATGAACTCTTCAATCTGACTATTCCTGAGTTATATCTCCTTTTAATAAACTGGTAAATAAACAAGTTTCCTGAGTTCTATAGGCTTGTCTGGCAAATTAATCAAACCTAAGGAGTAGGTGGTGGGAACCTCCTCCAGTCTTTTGCCAGTTGGTCAGAATCCTACAGCTGACAACCTGTTTGCTACTGGCATCAGAAGAGAGAGGGAGTCCAAAAGTCTGCTCTACACATCTGTGTCTCTTTTGCTGTCTTGCATACAGGGTCCTCATTACCATCTTTCTAAATTCCATATATATGTGTTAGTATACTGTATTGGTGTTTTTCTTTCTGGCTTACTTCACTCTGTATAATCGGTTCCAGTTTCATCCATCTTATTAGAACTGATTCAAATGTATTCTTTTTAATGGCTGAGTAATACTCCATTGTGTATATGTACCACAGNGGAGGACAGGGAGTCATCTATGGAAATTTAACAAGGATCTAAGGAGACTTCCTGGAGTGAGACTGTTCATGGATCGATGAATATATAGGCCTGTTGTTTAGATCTATTTTAGATGAGAAAAATCTGCTTTCTTGTTAGGTAAATTCCCAAACCAGCTAATGTGGCCTCTGGGGTCAAGGCAATATTATTAGAATCCCAGAGAATGCTAAATCAGCAACTCCTTTCCCTCACTAATCTACCTTAAAGAAAAAAAAGTGCTGCACAAAACCCTCTGCTCATGTGTTCATTTTTTTCAGTGTCTTTTCGGGATGAGCCCTGACAAATAGTTGAATGACTGCCCTTTGGTCTGTGGCTGCAGAGAAATGAACAAAGGACCTGGGAGTTCTGAAACACGAATCAGATGACATTCTTATAACTTAATGATCTTGAGTTCTCTGACATTCTTTTATATATCAACAGTATCATATTAAAATTTTATCATGCCTGAAATGCTTATTCCTTTAAGGAAAATTGCTCCAGGTTGTGATTTTTCTCCTTCTCAAATCTATGGCTATTTCTCTAGATGGCTGTTTTTATGTCATCATCCATCATGATAAAAACTGGCCTAACCTGGAGCTCGACTGTTTACTCTTGGATTAATGTTTCTGGTGGTGACACACCCTTTCCTCTGAGTAAAATTCTCAGATGCAGTGGACTAGGGGCTGTGACCATCAGCATTTAGTAAAGAGACATGACACATAACAACCCCAGTGCTATGTCAGTCAATCATGATGGTTTTCCCGGTCTCAGCAGGAACACACTGTGGCTATCACAGGGGCATGTATCTTGGTTTTATAGAGAATCACACAGCTCCATGTGTGCGATCTTGTGATGTTCAGAAGAGAGATCCCAGTCTTCTCCTACACATTTCTGGAAGCACCTAATACCTTGTACAGCTGTGCTCTGTCTCATTTGTATTCCTAAAGAGAGGAGATGGGCTAATAGCTGTATAGACAGAAAATTGTTTTCAGCAGGAGTTGAGAACAGAGCTGTAAAACCATAATATCTTCCAGACCAACTTTTTGTCATTCAGGCAATCATAACAGACAATCAGTGTTACATTCAGAAAGAGGGCTTTTCTCCCCTTTTCTAATTCCCCTTTGGAGCTTGACTTCATTTTAATAATATTTCTGTATACTTGCGGCTCAGTCAGCAAAGCGTCTGCCTGCAATGTGGGAAACCTGGGTTCGATCCCTGGGTTGGGAAGATCTCCTGGAAAAGGAAATGGCAACCCACTCCAGTACTCTTGTCTGGAGAATCCCACGGATGGAGGAGCCTGGTAGGCGACAGTCCATGGGGTCGTAAAGAGTTGGACACGACTTTCACTTTCTCAAGCAAAAGCCCCAACTTAGTATTTTGAAAATGAACTCTATCAATTGTCTTGACTCAAATTTTCCTATCAGCTTTTCCCTTTACTTTTTTGATGTTTTTAGAGTCTCAGTTCACATTTTCTTCTCAAATCTCCGTCTTCAGATTCACCTATCCAAAATATCTTTGTTAATACTTGATACCTACATCTATCCTCCAGTGGTACATTGGGTTTCCAGGTCCCTCGAATGGTGGAACTTTCCTTCTACTTGCCACCCTCACCATTTGCATCTATTTTAAAATTCCTTGGCTTTGTTTCAGTTTTCCTTGTCAAGTAAAGTTCCTTTATACAAGTTCCAACTCTTTGCTGACTTTGTGGAGAAAATATGCACTTGCCACTCAGATCCAACCTGCGTCATTCATGTTTGTAATGGTATTCTTCATTCACTGAATTGGTCTCAGTTTATTCATCTTGATTTTAATTTCTCTGCTGGCATTTTTCTTGGGCAGTTTTTTCCTCACTGTTTGGAAGTTTTAAGCCCTAGGCTTTTGCCGCTGCTACTGCTAAGTCGCTTCAGTCATGTCCGACTCTGTGTGACCCCAGAGACGGCAGCCCACCAGGCTCCCCCATCCCTGGGATTCTCCAGGCAAGAACACTGGAGTGGGCTGCCATTTCCTTCTCCAATGCATGAAAGTGAAAGTGAAGTCTCCTAGGCTTCTAGATAGGGGCAAACTCTCATTCTCAAGAAGAATCTTTTCTAGTATTTTTGGGTCATAGTAACATGAAAGGGTGGCTAGTTCTGTGACAGAGCTCTGTTTCTGCTGAGAACTGCATAACTGCCCACTTCAACTGTTTTTATCAGATAAGTACAGACAGTCCTTCTCCCTTCCCCTGAGAAAAACGAACCAGCTGGACCCCAAGGAATAACTTACCACTGTGATTAAGCCAAAGAGTCCTCAGACACTCGTCTTCATCTTTTTCATTCTTTAAATGGCTTTTGTTTTCTACTTGCTAAACTTGCAGCATTTTTTTCAGGCTTATATTAAAGCTGTCTTTTTATTTTCCTCTTCGATGATACCCTTAGATTTGTCTTGTGAACTGTTTTTAGGATGTTTACATATATTCTGTGGCAGATAAAGAGCTATTTGACCCGAGACTTCCGCTGAAACAATTATGCAGGATTCTTCCATAGTGAGTGCTTTAGTGTTAGACCAGGGCTCACATGGCTTTTTGTTACAGACTGTGTCTGAAATGTTCTACTCAAAATTTGCAGTGCATTAAGAAGTAACACCGAAAGGAAGTCCAACCAGTCCATCCTAAAGGAAATCAGTCCTGAATGTACATTGGAAGGACTGATACTGAAGCTGAAACTCCAATTTTTTGGCCACCTGATGCAAAGAACTGACTCATTTGAAAAGACCCTGATGCTGAGAAAGATTGAAGGCGGGAGGAGAAGGAGAAGACAGAGGATGAGAGGTTGGATGACATCACCGACTCAATGGATATGAGTCTGAGTAAACTCTGGGAATTGGCGATGAACAGGGAGGCCTGGTGAGCTGCAGTCCATGGGTTCGCAAAGAGTCGGACATGACTGAGCGACTGAACTGAACTGACTGAATAAGTAAGACACCATTGAAACTATGTATAAAATAGATAACTAGTGAGAACCTACTGTAAAGCACAGGACACTCTACTTGAAGTACTCTGGGGACCTGAATGGGAAGGAAATCAAAAAGGAGGGGATATATGTACATGTATAGATGATTCATTTTGCTGCACAGCAAAACTAGCACAACATTGCAAAACAACTGATTGTTGTTGCTATTCATTCAGTAAGTCACGTCTGACTCTTTTCTACCCTGTGGACTATAGCAAGCCAGGCTTTCCTGTCCTCCACTATCTCCTGGAGTTTGCTCAGATTCATGTCCATTGAGACGGTGATACTATCTAACCATCTTATCCTCTGCCACCTTCTTCTCCTGCCCTCAATCTTTCCCAGCATCAGGGTCTTTTCCAAGGAGTCAGCTCTTCACATCAGGTGGCCAAACTACTAGAGCTTTAGCAACAGTCTTTCCAGTGAATATTCAGGGTTGATTTCCTTTGATTGATTGATTTGATCTCCTTGCAGTCCAAGGGACTCTCCAGAGTCTTCTCCAGTACGACAGTTACAAAGCATAAATTCTTCGGTGTTCAGCTTTCTTTACGGTCCAACTCTCACATTTGTACATGACTACTGGAAAAATCATAACTTTGACAAGCAACTATATTACAATAAAAATTGGTTTTTAAAAAGAACTAATTTTATAAAGACATTGCTTATCAGAAATAAAATCATGCCACTGAAAAGTTTTAGAACTAAAAGGAAGCTGAGTATTCTATCTCAGTAATTTTAGGATGAAGAAATCAAGGTGGAGAGAGGATGCCTGTTCAGACTCACAAATAGCAAGCAGGGCATAGCAGAACATTTAATTCCTCCTAGAGATTTAGTGACATTCATTCAATATCCAGATTCTTAACATCAGATCACACTCCAAACACTTGGGTTTTATCTCTCTCCTATCCCTTGCCTATTTTATCCACTATAAGGAAAGTTTTCTGACTTAGAGGAAATTTCTGGATTTTTTAATGTGTATGTTTGTAACATCACAAACACAAATTATAATCTGGTGCAGTGATACTGTTTGTTCATTGTATATGTTTTAATTGTTAGTTACAGCAATAAAATAGGGCCCAGAGCTATTGCTTCTTTTTTGTCACCCTCGATTACCTTTTCTCAAACTTTCCTGAATCCATTTATTCCTCCTCCTTTCTGCTTTGATTGCACCTTCTAGCCTGCCTCTTCCTTCCTTCTTTCCTTCCTTCTTTCATTCCTTTCTTTCCACTTTTCTTTCTCTCTATTCCTTTCACTGTGTTGGCACGTGGGATCTTCACTGTGGCTCACAGATTCTCTAACTGTGGTTCACTGACTCAGTAGTTGCAGTTCCCAGGTTTAGTTACTTTGCAGCATGTGGGATCTTAGATTCCAGACCAAGGGTCAAACCCATGTGCTCTGCATTGAAAGGTGGATTCTTAACCACTGACCCACCAGGGAAGTCCCCTAGCCTGCCATTTCTAACCTCCTACATGTCGAGAATACTCAGGTCAATACTGCATGTTACATAATATTTGCCAAGCCTCTTAATGAGTGGTCAGGGATATAATACAGTCTTTCACGCTGGAGTAACCCCTTTTCTGTTTGTTTTTTAAATCTGGGTGATGGATCTTGTAGTCTCCAAGGAAGTGGAGAAGAAGGCATTTCTCTCATGCAACCTACTGAGACAGCATGAGTATTTACCCATAACATTTGGTTGCAGTGTGTCTCCTATGCATGAATTTTGAACAAACCGCCCAAATGCTAGTGTTCTGATTTATAGGCTGAGAGAAAACTAAAATTCCACTCTTTCAAACAGACTTTGATTTTTAAGTCTGGATAGCTTTTTTATATTCTTTGATTTTCTGATGCCAATCAGTTCAGTTCAGTTGCTCAGTCGTGTCCGACTCTTTGCGACCCCATGAATCGCAGCACGCCAGGCCTCCCTGTNAGGAAAAACCATAGCCTTGACTAGACAGACCTTGGTTGGCAAAGTAATGTCTCTGCTTTTGAATATGCTCTCTAGGTTGGTCATAACTTTTCTTCCAAGGAATAAGCGTCTTTTACTTTCATGGCTGCAGTCACCATCTGCAGTGATTTTGGAGCCCCCAAAATAAAGTCTGACACTGTTTCCACTGTTTCCCCAGAATTCAGTTCAGTTCAGTTCAGTTGCTCAGTCATGTCTGACTCTTTGTGACCCCATGAATCGCAGCACGCCAGGCCTCCCCGTTCATCACCATTTCTTGGAGTTCACTCAGACTCATGTCCATCGAGTCCGTGATGCCATCCAGCCATCTCATCCTCAGTCATCCCCTTCTCCTCCTGCCCCCAATCCCTCCCAGCATCAGAGTCTTTTCCAATGAGTCAACTCTTCGCATGAGGTGGCCAAAGTGCTGGAGTTTCAGCTTTAGCATCATTCCCTCCAAAGAAATCCCAGGGTTGATCTTCAGAATGGACTGGTTGGATCTCCTTGCAGTCCAAGGGACTCTCAAGAGTCTTCTCCAACACCACAGTTCAAAAGCATCAATTCTTCGGTGCTCAGCTTTCTTCACAGTCCAACTTTCACATCCATACATGACCACAGGAAAAACCATAGCCTTGACTAGACGGACCTTAGTTGGCAAAGTAATGTCTCTGCTTTTGAATATACTATCTAGGTTGGTCATAACTTTTCTCCCAAGGAGTAAGCGTCTTCTGATTTCTTGGCTGCAGTCACCATCTGCAATGATTTTGGAGCCCCCCAAAATAAAGTCTGACACTGTTTCCACTGTTTCCCCATCTATTTCCCATGAAGTGATGGTACCGGATGCCATGATCTTCATTTTCTGAATGTTGAGCTTTAAGCCACCTTTTTTCGCTCTCCTCCTTCATTTTCATCAAGAGGCTTTTTAGCTCCTCTTCACTTTCTGCCATAAGGGTGGTGTCATCTACATATCTGAGGTTATTGATTTTTCTCCTGGCAATCCCCAGAATTAGGAAGCAATGAAAACTTTGAATTACTTCAATTTCTGAATGGATTTGCATCAGCAACAGACTGAGAATTAAACCAGAACCATATTACCTCACCAATTATGGAAAGATAAAACTACCAATCTTTTCCCTATCAGGTCAGTGAAAATAAAAGTAAAATAATATTTCTCTGAAATTGTAGGAACTGGTAAACTTACATGATGTTTTGTTAGTGAGTCTGGGTTCTGTTTTGAAATAATCTGTTGTTGTTCAGTCATTAAGTCATGTCTGATTCTTCAAGAACCCATGAAATGAGGCACACCAGGCTTCTCTGTCCATTACTATCTCCCTAAGTGTGCTTAAACTCATGTCCACTGAGCCAGTGATGCCATCCAACCATCTCATCCTCTGTCACCCACTTCTCCTCCTGCCCTCAATCTTTCCCAGCATCAGGGTCTTTTCCAATGAGTCAGCTCTTCTCATCAGGTGGCCAAAGTATTGGGGCTTCAGCTTCAGCTTCAGCATCAGTCCTTCCAATGAATATTCAGGATGGATTTCCTTTAGGGACTGACTGGTCTGATCTTCTTGCTGTCCAAGGGACTCTCCAGAGTCTTCTCCAACACCACAGGTCTTAAGCATCAATTCTTCAGTGATCAGCCTTTATGGTCCAACACTCATGGTCCAACTCTTATGGTCCAGCTCATTCAAACATGACTGCGGGAAAACCATAGCTTTGACTACACAGAATGTTGTCAGCAAAGTGTTATCTCTGCTTTTTAATACACTGTCTAGGTTTGACATAGCTTTTCTTCCAAGGAGCAAGTGTCTTTTAATATCAGGGATACAATCATCATCAACATTGATTTTGGAGCCCAAGAATGTGAAATCTGATCCTGTTTCCACATTTCCCCCATCTATTTGCCATGAAGTGATAGGATCTAGTTTTTGCTGTTGAGTTTTAAGTCAGATTTTTCTTTTTTATTTTTTTTAAAGTCAGCTTTTTCACTCTCCTTTTTCACCTTCATTAAGAGGTTCTTTAGTTCCTCTTCACTTTCTGCCATTAAAGTGGTATCATCTGCATATCTGAGGTTGTTGTTATTTCTCCCAAACATCTCAATTCCAGCTTGCGATTCATCTAGCCTAGCATTTTCCATGATGTACTCTGCATATAATTTAAATAAGAAAATTAACAATGTACAGCTTTGTTGTATTCCTTTCCCAATTTTGAACTGTTCAGTTTTTCCATACATGTGGGCTTCCCTGGTGGCTCAGTGTAAGGAATCTGCCTGCATGCAGGAGCCCCAGGAGATACAGATTTGATCCCTGGGTTGGGAAGATCCCCTGCAGGAGGGCATGGCAACCTACTCCAGTATTCTTGCCTGGAGAATCCCATGGGCAGAGGAGCCTGGCAGGCTACAGTTTCAATAGGGTTTCAAAGAGTTGGACACAACTGATGCAACATAGCATGCACAAATACATGGAGTTGTTCCATGTCCAGTTCTAACTGTTGCTTCTTGACCTGCATATGGGTTTCTCAGGAGACAGGTAAGGTGGTCTGGTATACCCATATCTTTAAGAATTTTCCACAGTTTGTTGTGATCCACATTGTCAAAGCCTTTAGTCAATGAAGCAGAAGTAGATGTTTTTCTGGAACCCCCATGCTTTCTCCACAATCCAACAAATGTTGGCAATTTGATCTCTGGTTCCTCTGCCTTTTCTAAATCCAGTCTGAACATCTGGAATTTCACAGTTCACATACTGTTGAAGCCTGGCTTGGAGAATTTTGAGCATTACTTTGCTAGTGTGTGAGATGCGTGCAATTGTGCAGTAATTTGAATAGTCTTTGATATTACCCTTCTATAGGACTGGAATGAAATTGGACCTTTTCGAGCCCTATGGCCACTGCTGAGTTTTCCAAATTTGGAAAAGTGCTACACTCATAGCACTTTAACAGCAACGACATCTTTTAGGGTTTTAAGTAGCTCAGCTGGAATTCTATCACCTCCACTAACTTTGCTCATAGTAAGGCTTCTTAAGGCCCATTTTACTTCCCACTCCAGGATTTCTGGCTCTAGATGAGTGATAAAACCACAGTACTTCTCTGGGTCATTGACACCTTTCTGAGTATTCTTGCCATTTCTTCTTAATCTTCTGCTTCTATTAAGTCCTTACCATTTCTCTCCTTTATTGTGCCCATTCTTGTATGAAATATTCCCTTTATATCTCTAATTTTCTTGAAGAGACCTCTCATCTTTCCCATTCCACTATTTCCCCCTATTTCTTTGAATCATTCATTTAAGAAGGCCTTCTTGTCTCACGTTGTTATTTTCTGGAATTCTGCATTCAATTGGGTATATCTTTCCCTTTCTCCTTTGCCCTTCACTTCTGTTCTTTCCTGAGCTATTTGTAAAGCCTCCTCAGACAACCACTTTGTCTTCTTGCATTTCTTTTTCTCTGGAATAGTTTGGTCACTGCCTCCTGTTCAGTTCAGTTCAGTCGTTCAGTCGTGTCCGACTCTTTGCGACCCCATGAATCGCAGCACGCCAGTTTTGCATTATAGCTTGCCTAGAGCTATAGATTTAATATTGCCAAAGGCAGGAAGAACACTAAAAACAAGCAAACAATAAAAACAGCAGTCAATGCTTAGTCTTCTCCTTTGACTTAGAATGTTTACCAAAAAAATAACTAAATAAAGTAAATTGCAGACTATTAGTGTTTAATATGAGAAGAAATTTATCATGTACTTATTTATTGTTTACTTATATCAATACAGTATACTAACGCGTATACATGGAATTTAGAAAGATGATAATGATAACCCTGTATGCGAGGCAGCAAAAGAGACACAGATATGTTGAACAGTCTTTTGGATTCTGTGGGAGAGGGCGAGGGCTGGATGATATGGGAAAATGTCATTGAAACGTGTATATTATCATATGTGAAATGAATCACCAGTCCAGGTTCGATGCATGATACAGGGTTCTCTGGGCTGGTGCACTGGGATGAGGGATGGAGGGATTCCATCTAGAGGAATGGAATGGGAAGGGAGGTGGGAGGGGGGTTCAGGATGGGGAACACATGTACACCCATGGTGGATTCAAGTCAATATATGGCCAAACCAATAAAATATTGTAAAGTGAAATAATTAAATAAATAAATTAAAAAAAAAAAAAAAAGAAGAGAGAGGGACAGTGTGTTGGGACTGAGCCCTTACTCTGTGGAATTGGATGCCACCTCTAGGTAGTCAAACATCAGAATAGAGTTGAACTTTGAGAACAGCCAGTTGGTATCCAGAGAATTGTTGATGGTTTGTGAATCACACCTCCTCCCACACACACGTTGAAACTGGATAAAAGAACCTAAAAACAGGGGACATTTTCAGTTATAGACTGAAAACTGTGTCTGTCCTTTCTCCTACCCCACATTGTCCTGCGGTCTCCTTATATCTTGGCTTTGGCTCCAACTGAAGAGAACTTAGCCACTGAAGAAGTTAACTGGGTTAAAATATCCAGAAAAAATATATAAGTGGGTCTTTAAATATATGAAGATTATGAAGCAAATCATAGGCTTCTTTCATTTCAAAATTGTAGTTAATAATCAGGAAGCATATTGATTTTGTATTTTTTTCTTTTACTCAAGTTGTAGTACTAAAAATAAACTATAAAATATAAAATATGATCACACATTCCTCATCAATGGAATATAAATAGAAAATATCAATGTAGCTTTAGCTTCAATTGAAAAATGAAGGAAAAATTAGTTTTTGTATATCATAGCATGTTAAAATTAATTTTTATTCATATAATTCAGTTCAGTTCAGTCTCTCAGTCATGTATGACTCTTTGTGACCCCATGAATTGCAGCATGCCAGGGCTCCCTGTCCATCACCAACTCCTGGAGTTCAATCAGGTTCATATCCATCGAGTCAGTGATGCCATCCAGCCATCTCATCCTCTGTCATCCCCTTCTCCTCCTGTCTCCAATCCCTCCCAGCATCAGAGTCTTTTCCAGTGAGTCAACTCTTCGCATGAAGTGGCCAAAGTACTGAAGTTTCAGCTTTAGCCTCATTCCTTCCAAAGAAATTCCAGGGCTGATTTCTTTCAGAATAGACTGGTTGGATCTCCTTGCAGTCCAAGGGACTCTCAGGAGTCTTCTCCAACACCACAGTTCAAAAGCATCAGTTCTTCAGTGCTCAGCCTTCTTCACAGTCCAACTCTCACATCCATACATGACTACAGGAAAAACCATAGCCTTGACTAGTTAGTCAGCAAAGTAGTCTCTGCTTTTGAATATGCTATATAGGTTGATCATAACTTTTCTTCCAAGGATCATAACTTTTCTTCCAAGGAATAAGCGTCTTTTACTTTCATGGCTGCAGTCACCATCTGCAGTGATTTTGGAGCCCCCAAAATAAAGTCTGACACTGTTTCCACTGTTTCCCCAGAATTCAGTTCAGTTCAGTTCAGTTGCTCAGTCATGTCTGACTCTTTGTGACCCCATGAATCGCAGCACGCCAGGCCTCCCCGTTCATCACCATTTCTTGGAGTTCACTCAGACTCATGTCCATCGAGTCCGTGATGCCATCCAGCCATCTCATCCTCAGTCATCCCCTTCTCCTCCTGCCCCCAATCCCTCCCAGCATCAGAGTCTTTTCCAATGAGTCAACTCTTCGCATGAGGTGGCCAAAGT
>SJYX01018588.1:371149-396898 GCA_006410675.1 Oreotragus oreotragus | reverse complement strand
ATTGTGATCCACACAGTCAAAGGCTTTGGCATAGTCAATAAAGCAGAAATAGATGTTTTTCTGGAACTCTCTTGCTTTTTCCATGATCCAGCGGATGTTGGCAATTTGATCTCTGGTTCCTCTGCCTGTTCTAAAACCAGCTTGAACATCAGGGAGTTCACGGTTCACATATTGCTGAAGCCTGGCTTGGAGAATTTTGAGCATTACTTTACTAGCGTGTGAGATGAGTGCAATTGTGCGGTAGTTTGAGCATTCTTTGGCATTGCCTTTCTTTGGAATTGGAATGAAAACTGACCTTTTCCAGTCCTGCGGCCACTGCTGAGTTTTCCAAATTTGCTGGCATATTGAGTGCAGCACTTTCACAGCATCATCTTCCAGGATTTGAAACAGCTCAACTGGAATTCCATCACCTCCACTAGCTTTGTTCTTGGTGATGCTTTCTAAGGCCCACTTGACTTCACATTCCAAGATGTCTGGCTGTACAATGTTACAAATCTCTGCCTTATTCAGGCACTCTTTCAGATCTACTCCCTTGAATCTATTTGTTACCTCCACTGTATATCACAAGGGATTTGACTTAGGTCATACCATGAGTGACTAACACTTTCACTGAATGATCTAGTGGTTTTCCTTACATTCTCCATTTGAGCTTGAATTTTATAATAAGGAGCTCATGATTTGGTCCAGCTCCAGGTCTTGTTTTAGCTGACTGTATATAGCTCTCCATTTCAGCTGCAAAGAACATAATTGATCTGATTTCCATATTGACCACCTGGTGATGTCCATGTCTCTTGGTATGTTGGAAAAGGGTGTTTGCTATGACCAGTGTGTTCTCTTGGAGAAACTCTGTTAAACTTTGTCCTGCTTCATTTTGTACTCATAGGCCTAACTTGCTGGTTATTCTGGGTATCCCTTGACTTCCTACTTTTGCATTCCAGTCTGATATAATGAGAAAAAGACATCTTTTGCTTTTTGTTCTAGAAGGTGTGGTAGGTCTTCGTAACCAGTCAGCATCAACTTCTTCACCATTAATGTTTGGGGCACAGACTTGGATTACTGTGATATTAAATGATTTGTCTTGGAAATGAACTGAGATCACTCTCTCTGAGCTTGCACCCAAGTACTGCATTTCAGAATCTTTTGTTGACTATGAGGGCTACTCCATTTCTTCTAANGTCAGCATCAACTTCTTCACCATTAATGTTTGGGGCACAGACTTGGATTACTGTGATATTAAATGATTTGTCTTGGAAATGAACTGAGATCACTCTCTCTGAGCTTGCACCCAAGTACTGCATTTCAGAATCTTTTGTTGACTATGAGGGCTACTCCATTTCTTCTAAGGAATTCTTGCCCACAATAGTAGATATAATGGTCATCTGAATTAAATTTTCCCATTCCTGTCCATTTCAGTTCACTGATTCCTAAGATAGCAGTGTTCACTCTTTCCATCTCCTATTTGACCACTTCCAATTTACCTTGATTCGTGGAGCTAACATTCCAGGTTCCTATGCAATATTGTTCTTTATAGCATTGGACTTTACTTTCACCACCAGGTGCATCCACAACTGAGCATCATTTCTGCTTTGGCCCTGCCACTTCATTCTTTCTGGAGCTATTAGTAATTGTTTTCTGTTCTTCCCCAGAAGCATATTGAATATCTTTTGATCTTAGGGGCTCATGTTATGGTATCATATCTTTTTGCCTTTTCATACTGTTCATGGGATTCTCTAGGCAAGAAGACTGGAGTGGGTCATCATTTCTTCCTCCAGTGAAATTCTATATTTTATTCTATATTTAAAATTCTATACTTTATGATTACTTAAGAGATATTTTTGTTTATTAGTGCTTGGACTGGACAGATTCATACCAAACTGAGGTTACTGGTTGCTTTTGAGGAGTGGTGTTTTACAATGGTGATTAAAAGAAATTAGATTTGTTCTTTAGTTTGTTAGGCTTCCATAACCAAGTACTACAATGGGTCACTTAAACAACAGAAACTTACTCCTCAGAGTTTTGAAAACTAGAAGTCTGAGATAAGCTGTCAGGAGGGTAGATTTCTTCCGAGTCCTCTCCCCATTGGCTTCTTGATGGTTACCTTCTCCCTGGGCCCTTACATGGTCTTCCTTCTATGACTCTCTTTGTCTTAATCTCCTCTTCTTATAAGGACCTCGGATATATTGTGCTAGGGCTCATTCATATGACCTCATTTTGTCTTAATTACTAATTTAAAAGGCCCAACTCCAAATACAGTTATATTCTGAGGTCCTGGGTGTTAGGACTTTAACATATGAATTTGGAGGACGTGGAGGGACAGACACAATTCAGTCTATGATATATCCCTAACATCTTTTATTTAAAGCAGAGAACCAAAAGAAATTAAGAGCTATATTTGACACTGATGCTAAACAAAGTTATGAAATAAAAGTATGTGGTTATCTAAGTCTAGAAAAGTTCTTCATGGGTATCTATTTAGTCTTCCAAACTTTAAGAGTGATGCAGCACCAGATTGATAACATTTGTAATTTTAGGAAGGTGAAAATGGAAATTGGTAGAGGGATATTCTTAACATGTTTCAATGGATTATACTTTTTGAAACTGTTGTCAATGTACAGAAACATTTGGGAAGACAGTACAGAGTTTCCATATTCCCCACACTCAGTTGCTCCTATTATTAACATTTTACATTAGCATGTGAAATACTAATGTATTTGGTTATAGTTGCTGAACTAGTATTGATGCATTGTTAACTGAAGTCCATATTTTACTCAGATTTCCTTTCTCATAATGTTATTTATTTTTTATTCCAGGAGACTATCTAGGATAATTCCATCTAGATTACCATATAACATTTAATTACCTTGTCTCCTTAGTCTCTCTGAGTTATGACAGTATGACAGTTTCTCAGACTTCATTTTTGTGACAACATTGGGTTTTTTTTTTTATTCCTTTTGAATTTTATTTTATTTTTTTTTCTTTTTTCTTTTTGTATTTATTTATTTTTTTACACGAACTCCCAAACATGAACCCCCCTCCCACCTCCCTAAGATGGATGAAACTGGAACCAATTATACAGAGTGAAGTAAGCCAGAAAGAAAAACACCAATACAGTATACTAACACATATATATGGAATTTAGAAAGATGGTAATGAGGACAACATTGGGTTTTGAAGCGTACTGATCAGGTGTTTTGTTGAATGTCCCTATAGTCGAATTTTCATATTTTTTTTTCATGATTAGATCTGGGTTATTAATTTGGGGAGAAAGATCACAGAGAGAATGTGCCATATTCATCACATCATATCAAGGCTATTGACATGATTTGTCATTGTTGATGTTCCCCTTGATCACCTGGATGAGATTTGTATTTTTCAGATGTCTCTTGTGTAAAATTATACCATTTCCCCCCTCTTCATACAAAAGGTACTCATTAGGTACTCAGTAGGAGTAAGTACTCATTAGGAGGAAGTCACTTTGTACATTCCACAGTTAAGGAGTGGAGAGCTGTTTTCTGCTTCCTTGAGGGCAGAGTATCTACATAAACTGGGCACGCTTTTTCATGAGAGATTTGTAACTTCTCTCCCATTTATTTATTTATATAATCTTATTAACTTTTTATTGTATTCCTTTTAATTATTTTACACATATATTAATTTTATAATTATTTTAAAATAAGAATATTTTAGAATTCCTTAGCAAATTATTAACCATTTTTGGACTTCAGAAGTTAGGAGCACTCAACCTTATTAGAAAGGACCTGTGGAGTTTGAAGAGGGGTTTCCCAGGTAGCACAGTGGTAAAGAATCTGCCTGCTAATGCAGGAAGTGGAAGAGAGGCATGCTGGTTTGATTCCTGGGTTGGGAAGATCCTTGGAGTAGGAAATGGCAACCTGCTCCAGTATTCTTTCCTGGAAAATTCCATGAACAAAAAAGCCTGGTAGGCCCATGAGGACACAAAGACTCCAAAATAACTGAGTGACTGAGTACATACACACACGTGGAGTTTGAAAATACAACTAATTGTGTACTCATTCTATATTAGTAATGTGTCCCAGGTGGTGCTAGTGGTAAAGATGCTGCTTGCCAGTGCAAGAGACATAAGAGACATGAGTTCAGTCCCTGGGTTGGGAAGGTTCCCTGGAGAAGGGCATGGCAACCCACTCCAGTATTCTTGCCTGGAGAATCCTANTATTAGTAATGTGTCCCAGGTGGTGCTAGTGGTAAAGATGCTGCTTGCCAGTGCAAGAGACATAAGAGACATGAGTTCAGTCCCTGGGTTGGGAAGGTTCCCTGGAGAAGGGCATGGCAACCCACTCCAGTATTCTTGCCTGGAGAATCCTATGGACAGAGGAGCCTGGCAGGCTATGATCCATAGGGTCACAAAGAGTCAGACATGGCTGAAGCTGCTTAGCACAAACACATTCTCATTTAGCCTACAGAAAGCAGCTGATACAAATATTTAACATTATTACTGCTCAGAGAGTAAGAAGGTTGCATCTGTAGATCAAAGATGAAGCCAACAGAAGGCTTTCTTGTTATATACAGTCTTAGAACATGTTAAGCTTCATGACTTCAAGGTAGGTTGCAAGGAGCTAACCTTCATTTTGCAAACTCTTGGACCCCCTTGTACTATACTTGGAAATAATATGTATATATCATGCTTTTCTTGTATACAACTGGAAACTTCCTGGGATAAAATTTTTCAATTGTTTCCTTTGAATATACATATATATATAGTTGGAGTATAATTGCTTCACATTATTATGTTAGTTTCCTCTGTACAATGTAGTGAATTAACTATATGTAAATATACATATTTCCACTCCCTCTTGGACCTCCTTCCCACCTCCCCCCATCCCACCCATCTATGTCATTAATGGTATAGATGAACCTATTTCCAGGGCAGGAATGAGATGCAAACATAGAGAACAAACATAATTATTAATATTTCCTCCTTACAAAAGTACTTAAAAGTAGATTTTTGAAACTCTAAATCAGCATACTATTAATAATAACCATAATATCACATTATCCCACAATTACTGCTCTACTATATACATTATCAATGACTTAATATTTCTCCTACATTGTAATTTTTTTCCAGATATTTCAGTCAGCCTGTTAGCAGTTGTTGTCAGCTTTTGTGGCCTGGCCTTGTTGGTTGTTTCACTTTTTGTCTTCTGGAAGTTATGCTGGCCTTTCTGGAAGAGCAAACCCATGACTTCCAATGTCAGTACCCTTCCACAGAGCATGTCAAGTGCTCCCACTGAAATTTTCGAGACTGAAGAGAAAAAAGAGATTAAAGAAAATGGAGAACCAGCACTAAAAGTTATTGAGCCTGCAATAAAAATCAGCCACACTTCCCCTGATATCCCAGCCGAAGTCCAAACTGCTGTAAAAGAACATTTAATTAAACATGCACGTGTGCAAAGACAAACAACTGAGCCTACATCTTCATCCCGGTAAGGAAAGATCAAATAAACAAAACTATTTGGGCTGTGTGTGTGTCTGTATTTGTGTGTGTTGTATGTGATTTTCTAAGGGAGAAAAACTGAGGTGGGAAAGGAGAAAAGACAAACAAGAGAAATGAGAAAGACAGAAGAAAATAAATAATAGAGTAAGGAGGGAATTGATAGAACTGAATAAATAGGGATGAAGAGAAAGAAACTGAGGACAAAGTCAGAGAGTGGTACCATGAAAGGCAGAGGTTTCATTAAAATAATCTAATTAGATATTTATTTATTGGCTTTTTCCTTTGAAATATTTTTGGTTGATTTCCAGTCTTTTGATTTAATTTAATTTGCCTTGTGTTCCATTAAATCACCTACAAGTTCACAATCAAAACTGAGTGACAGAGGCTAATGTTTAGCTTACACTTGTTTAGCACCTATACCATAAACTGCTAGAAAATTTCATTGCTTATTGGAACTCATAGACCAAACTATTACGGTAAATTCCACAACAGCTTTGGTGAGTATCACGAGCATAGCAAGAGTGTACCTGAAGGGAAGGCAGAGGGAAACCTCCTTAAAGTGATACATTTTAAGGAGGTACATTTTAATTCAGCCTGGAAAAATCAGCAAAAGTTTACTTGAACAAAAATAATTTGCTATAGTGTATTTCAAATCGTGTTAGCTGTAAGTGGGAAAAAGATTCTTATGAAAAGATTTTTTTCTACTGCAACCCACTCCAGTACTCTTGCCTGGAAAATCCCATGGACGGAGGAGCCTGGTGGGCTGCAGTCCATGGGGTCGCGAAGAGTCGGACAGGACTGAGGGACTTCACTTTCACTTTTCACTTTGATGCATTGGAGAAGGAAATGGCAACCCACTCCAGTATTCTAGCCTGGAGAATCCCAGGGATGGGGGAACCTGGTGGGCTGCCGTCTATGGGGTCGCAGAGAGTCGGACACAACTGAAGTGACTTAGCAACAGCAGCAGCAAGGTCTTCAGTCTTTAACATGAAAAACCAACATGTTATTGTAATAGTAGCAGTGTTTCTGATAATAATGGTCTAATAGTAGCAGTATTTTTCTGATTCCCAGACGTAAAAATTAGTTTTACCCTGCTGCTGCTGCTGCTAAGTTGCTTCAGTCGTGTCCGACTCTGTGCAATCCCATAGACGGTAGCCCACTAGGCTCCTCTGTCCCTGGGATTCTCCAGGCAAGAATGCTGGAGTGGGTTGCCATTTCCTTTTCCAATGTATGAAAGTGAAAAGTGAAAGTGAAGTCTCTCTGTCGTGCCCAACTCTTAGCGACCCCATAGACTGCAGCCTACCAGGCTTGTCCGTCCATGGGAGTTTCCAGGCAAGAGTACTGGAGTGGGTTGCCATTGCCTTCTCCAGTACCCTAGGGACACGGTAAAAATCAAAAGCAATGGGGGTAAATGATGTTTTCTGCTAAACAATTGACTTCCTAATCTTACCTGCCTATCTCTCTAAATCAAAGATGCATTCATGCTTTCTGTATTTCTTTTTTTAAATATAAATTTATTTATTTTATTTGGAGGTCAATTACCTTACAATATTGTATTGGTTTTGCTATACATCAACGTGAATCTGCACCAAGTATTGACATGACATACTTTTTGTGGATTTGGAAATCTGTCAAGTTGAAAAACTACAAGGGTCATGTTTGCTACTAGGATTGAAAGAATATTAAATATATCTTTTGTACAATTAAAAAAAAGGGTTGTATTTATAAATAAACCATCTTCTTTCTGAGATAAATTCCAGTGAGATAAGTAAGAATAATTGTTACTTCAGGGATGAGGAACTTTGGGGTAAGGAAGATGGATGGAAGTGTTATACTTTTCAATCTATTTAAATTTTATAACCTAGAAGTGCTTTGTGTTTACTTATTATGTTGACAGGTTTTCCTGAGCGCTGCATTCATTCACTTTTATGATCCAGTATGCATTAATTTAAGTTTATTTATAGATAGTTAATTCTAAAATAATTATTACATATACTTCTTCTTTATAGGAAAAAATGCTTTAAGTTTATTTCATGTGGTTACTTGATTATTATTACTATCAAAACTTCAAACTGTGGCCAAATATGATATTTAATAAAGCCTTAGCATACTCAGAAATTTCAGGGTAAAAATATTCAATTAATCTATAAGACATTTTTAAAAAATATTGATACTGTCTGTGACTATATATCAACTGAGTGTTCAGAATTATTCAAATCTTTTAGTGGATAAGTGCACCCCAAATAAAGACACTCAATTAATGAAGATAACTTGGGCTTCTCAGGTGATAATCTGCCTACCAAGGCAGGAGACACAGAAATAGTGGGTTCATACCCTGGGTCAGGAAGATGTCTTGGAGTATGAAATGATAACCCACTCCTGTGTTCTTTCCTGGAAAATTCCATGGACAGAGTAGCCTGGCAGGCTGCAGTCCATGGGTTGCAGAGAGTTAGACACAACTGAATGACTGAGCATGTACAATAAGAATGACTTGCCTTTCTTTGCTGAATTTTTTGGAAACTTCAGAAAAATAAAACGCTACCTCCAAAAGATTATCTGTTGAATGTAAGCATACAACTTACCCAATTACCACTGGCTATCCAATTATCACTAGCTAGGGGAGAATGAAAGACTACATACTGAGAATACATGTTTGAAGAATTGGTTTTGGATGCAGAATTGCTGTCTAGAAATAAAATACAGTAGAGAGTGACAACACGTCATTTTAGCACTAAATTTCTCAGTCAGTGAGTCACCGAATCATGTCTGACTCCTTGTGATCCCAAGGACTGTAGCCCATGAGGCTCCTGTCCATGGAATTTTCCAGGCAAAAATACTGGAGTGGGTTGCCATTTTGTACTCCAGGAATTTCTCAGTAATTATAGGAAACTAAATCAGAAAAAAAATCCTTGTTTCTCTTCATCTTAAAAAACATAAAGATGGCATTGTACATATATCTCCTATTTTTTAAGAGAAAAAGTATAATACAGATTCACAGCTTTTCTATAAGCTTGATATCATTGACCTCTTTGAATTTCCTTGTTTATGAGAGGTTGGGGAAGGAAGAAAATAAAATATCATTTTTGAGTGCTTGCAGTTTAGTCACCATACCAGCATCCTTCCTGCTAATCCTCCACCAGCCTGCATGAAGTTAATATTATTAATTATTCCTATTGCTTGTGAGTTAACTGAAACCCAGAGAGATTTAAAAAATTTCCTAAAGAAATGCAGCTGGTGAAAATTAGAACTCACATTTATCCAGATTGATGGAACACATTTTTAGAGTTAAAGCCAAGGAGATATGGTTTTTTTCACAATCAAAGGTGTTACAAACAAGGACCTGCTGTATAGCACATGTAACTCTTTTAGTGTTATGTAACAGCTTGGACAGGAGAGGAGTTTGGGGGAGAATGGATACATGTATATGCATGGCTGAGTCCCTTCACTGTTCACCTGAAACTATCAAGATATTGTTAATCAGCTCTACCCCAATACAAAATAAAAAGTTTAACAGAAAAAAAGATGGTTACAAAGTCCACTGAGGACAGGTAGCTTGGAGGTTGGAGAACGAGGGCATCTTCCTGCTCACTCTGCTCAGTTAGAAATGTAAAATTATATGTGGTTATCATGAATAGCTAGTCATGATTTTAATCTGTTTGATCTTGGGATGAATTTCTTGCAGAAAACTTGATTATTTCTATTTGTCAAAACTCCTCATATATGTTAATTAATTCTCATATTAATTGCCTTTATATAGAGAGGAAGGGGAAATTGCTGTTTATTATACAGACAGAGCTTGAGAGCACATTATTATAAATTGGATTATTCTTCTCAAATGCTAACTTTTCACTGAAATCTAGCAATATCAGGAACCCTACCCCACCAAGCCACACAGTAATTTAACTTTAATGCTTGGTTCCCTCACCTTATTAGGATATCTCAGCTCTAGTCTGATATTGTTAATCAGCTCTACCCCAATACAAAATAAAAAGTTTAACAGAAAAAAAGATGGTTACAAAGTCCACTGAGGACAGGTAGCTTGGAGGTTGGAGAACGAGGGCATCTTCCTGCTCACTCTGCTCAGTTAGAAATGTAAAATTATATGTGGTTATCATGAATAGCTAGTCATGATTTTAATCTGTTTGATCTTGGGATGAATTTCTTGCAGAAAACTTGATTATTTCTATTTGTCAAAACTCCTCATATATGTTAATTAATTCTCATATTAATTGCCTTTATATAGAGAGGAAGGGGAAATTGCTGTTTATTATACAGACAGAGCTTGAGAGCACATTATTATAAATTGGATTATTCTTCTCAAATGCTAACTTTTCACTGAAATCTAGCAATATCAGGAACCCTACCCCACCAAGCCACACAGTAATTTAACTTTAATGCTTGGTTCCCTCACCTTATTAGGATATCTCAGCTCTAGTCTGGTATCAGGACTCCATTTTATTTGGCTTAGACAATAGATGACAAGCATCATAGTCTCTCAACTTTTAGTTGTTTCTATTTTTTAAATATAAATTTATTTATTTTAATTGGAGGTTAATTACTTTACAATATTGTATTGGTTTTGCCACACATCAACATGAATCCACCACAGGTATACCTGTGTTCCCCATTGTGAACACCCCTCCCTCCTTAAGTGACATCCTAATTAGTTANCTGCTGCTGCTGCTGCTAAGTTGCTTCAGTCGTGTCCGACTCTGTGCAATCCCATAGACGGTAGCCCACTAGGCTCCTCTGTCCCTGGGATTCTCCAGGCAAGAATGCTGGAGTGGGTTGCCATTTCCTTTTCCAATGTATGAAAGTGAAAAGTGAAAGTGAAGTCTCTCTGTCGTGCCCAACTCTTAGCGACCCCATAGACTGCAGCCTACCAGGCTTGTCCGTCCATGGGAGTTTCCAGGCAAGAGTACTGGAGTGGGTTGCCATTGCCTTCTCCAGTACCCTAGGGACACGGTAAAAATCAAAAGCAATGGGGGTAAATGATGTTTTCTGCTAAACAATTGACTTCCTAATCTTACCTGCCTATCTCTCTAAATCAAAGATGCATTCATGCTTTCTGTATTTCTTTTTTTAAATATAAATTTATTTATTTTATTTGGAGGTCAATTACCTTACAATATTGTATTGGTTTTGCTATACATCAACGTGAATCTGCACCAAGTATTGACATGACATACTTTTTGTGGATTTGGAAATCTGTCAAGTTGAAAAACTACAAGGGTCATGTTTGCTACTAGGATTGAAAGAATATTAAATATATCTTTTGTACAATTAAAAAAAAGGGTTGTATTTATAAATAAACCATCTTCTTTCTGAGATAAATTCCAGTGAGATAAGTAAGAATAATTGTTACTTCAGGGATGAGGAACTTTGGGGTAAGGAAGATGGATGGAAGTGTTATACTTTTCAATCTATTTAAATTTTATAACCTAGAAGTGCTTTGTGTTTACTTATTATGTTGACAGGTTTTCCTGAGCGCTGCATTCATTCACTTTTATGATCCAGTATGCATTAATTTAAGTTTATTTATAGATAGTTAATTCTAAAATAATTATTACATATACTTCTTCTTTATAGGAAAAAATGCTTTAAGTTTATTTCATGTGGTTACTTGATTATTATTACTATCAAAACTTCAAACTGTGGCCAAATATGATATTTAATAAAGCCTTAGCATACTCAGAAATTTCAGGGTAAAAATATTCAATTAATCTATAAGACATTTTTAAAAAATATTGATACTGTCTGTGACTATATATCAACTGAGTGTTCAGAATTATTCAAATCTTTTAGTGGATAAGTGCACCCCAAATAAAGACACTCAATTAATGAAGATAACTTGGGCTTCTCAGGTGATAATCTGCCTACCAAGGCAGGAGACACAGAAATAGTGGGTTCATACCCTGGGTCAGGAAGATGTCTTGGAGTATGAAATGATAACCCACTCCTGTGTTCTTTCCTGGAAAATTCCATGGACAGAGTAGCCTGGCAGGCTGCAGTCCATGGGTTGCAGAGAGTTAGACACAACTGAATGACTGAGCATGTACAATAAGAATGACTTGCCTTTCTTTGCTGAATTTTTTGGAAACTTCAGAAAAATAAAACGCTACCTCCAAAAGATTATCTGTTGAATGTAAGCATACAACTTACCCAATTACCACTGGCTATCCAATTATCACTAGCTAGGGGAGAATGAAAGACTACATACTGAGAATACATGTTTGAAGAATTGGTTTTGGATGCAGAATTGCTGTCTAGAAATAAAATACAGTAGAGAGTGACAACACGTCATTTTAGCACTAAATTTCTCAGTCAGTGAGTCACCGAATCATGTCTGACTCCTTGTGATCCCAAGGACTGTAGCCCATGAGGCTCCTGTCCATGGAATTTTCCAGGCAAAAATACTGGAGTGGGTTGCCATTTTGTACTCCAGGAATTTCTCAGTAATTATAGGAAACTAAATCAGAAAAAAAATCCTTGTTTCTCTTCATCTTAAAAAACATAAAGATGGCATTGTACATATATCTCCTATTTTTTAAGAGAAAAAGTATAATACAGATTCACAGCTTTTCTATAAGCTTGATATCATTGACCTCTTTGAATTTCCTTGTTTATGAGAGGTTGGGGAAGGAAGAAAATAAAATATCATTTTTGAGTGCTTGCAGTTTAGTCACCATACCAGCATCCTTCCTGCTAATCCTCCACCAGCCTGCATGAAGTTAATATTATTAATTATTCCTATTGCTTGTGAGTTAACTGAAACCCAGAGAGATTTAAAAAATTTCCTAAAGAAATGCAGCTGGTGAAAATTAGAACTCACATTTATCCAGATTGATGGAACACATTTTTAGAGTTAAAGCCAAGGAGATATGGTTTTTTTCACAATCAAAGGTGTTACAAACAAGGACCTGCTGTATAGCACATGTAACTCTTTTAGTGTTATGTAACAGCTTGGACAGGAGAGGAGTTTGGGGGAGAATGGATACATGTATATGCATGGCTGAGTCCCTTCACTGTTCACCTGAAACTATCAAGATATTGTTAATCAGCTCTACCCCAATACAAAATAAAAAGTTTAACAGAAAAAAAGATGGTTACAAAGTCCACTGAGGACAGGTAGCTTGGAGGTTGGAGAACGAGGGCATCTTCCTGCTCACTCTGCTCAGTTAGAAATGTAAAATTATATGTGGTTATCATGAATAGCTAGTCATGATTTTAATCTGTTTGATCTTGGGATGAATTTCTTGCAGAAAACTTGATTATTTCTATTTGTCAAAACTCCTCATATATGTTAATTAATTCTCATATTAATTGCCTTTATATAGAGAGGAAGGGGAAATTGCTGTTTATTATACAGACAGAGCTTGAGAGCACATTATTATAAATTGGATTATTCTTCTCAAATGCTAACTTTTCACTGAAATCTAGCAATATCAGGAACCCTACCCCACCAAGCCACACAGTAATTTAACTTTAATGCTTGGTTCCCTCACCTTATTAGGATATCTCAGCTCTAGTCTGGTATCAGGACTCCATTTTATTTGGCTTAGACAATAGATGACAAGCATCATAGTCTCTCAACTTTTAGTTGTTTCTATTTTTTAAATATAAATTTATTTATTTTAATTGGAGGTTAATTACTTTACAATATTGTATTGGTTTTGCCACACATCAACATGAATCCACCACAGGTATACCTGTGTTCCCCATTGTGAACACCCCTCCCTCCTTAAGTGACATCCTAATTAGTTAACAACATGCTAGAAACTATCACATTTCTCAAGTTCTCATCTTCCTTTTCAAATATTTATACATTTGACCCCATCAGCCTCCTGGCAGCCCAACAGCCCAACAGACCTCTGTGCATTTCCTATTATTAACATTATTCTAGCATCTATCTTGATTGCTTTTTCATTCATCCAGTAGTCTTATGCCAGGGTCTAGCCCCGGTGGATCCAGGGTAATTTGAAGGGGAGACGGAGTAGGCGTCCTAGGAAAAAACTTATTTAATTACAGATATATAGAGAGATTAGAAACGGATAGTGTAGTAGGAAAATTAGTGGAGAAAAAGAGGCTGAATAACTTGGTTTACGTGGAATACCAATCACCACCTAGGTAAGCCACAGGCGTCTTTCTGTTCTCCCGAAGGAGAGGAGGCACTGAGGCCTCCCCGGTCCGATCTTAGAAGCCCAGGCAAAATTAGCAGGCTTGGTGAGTACCCACGTACCAGATGGGAATTCAGCCAGAAGGGGAAAGAAAGACATGGGGGGATCAGTCTTTCCAGAAGCTGATCTGATTTCTTTATTGTTCAGGTTTGCTTATATACTTTTTGTTATATATAGAGATGAATAGAGTCACGTGGGGGTCAGCAGACCTGACCCTTGTCAAAATCAGGTGCTTCATATAAAATTATACAGAGGCCTTATGGGTTTTACATCATCTTATGGCCATGAGGCCAGCTGACATTTTATGGCCCTTTCTGATAACGGTCAGTCAACCAGAAAACTTATTTTTTCCAGGGGTGATTTTTTCTTAAACCAAGTGCCACTCTCCAAATAAAGTTGCATTCTTACAGGGTGAGGGTGTAGTGGGTTACAATCAAGAAAGGAATTTACTTAGCCTAAGTTTAACATGATTAATCTTAAAGGTTTATACTTATTTTTCCTACATGCTAGTTATATTCATTATAAGGGCAGGGAATATGGAGATTTAGCAGCAAACATCAGCCCAACAAATGAAAACCCTTCACCAATGTTCCCCTTAAGATCTATTTAGTCTTAAGATAGTGATAAAGTTACATTTTGCATAGCAAGAACACAGTGATTTATAACAAAGTACAGTGATTTATAACAAAAGAGAAAATTCATTAACTCAAAAAGTCTAGTATTGCTAACATCAAAAACTACTATATTTCCTTTTTTATATTCCAAATACATTGATTAATATATTCCCAGGTGTCTAAGGATATGGAGGCCTGGCGGCAATCATTGACTCAACAATGAGAAAAGCCCTATGCTAACTAAGACTTTCAAAATACTCCAAACTCTCTGTGCTGTTTATAGTTGATAGGTAGTAAACAATCATGTGCTTGGCAGGAGTATGGATAATCCTGTCACACAAGCTGGTTTGCCAGCAGAGAGGTTTGACCTGAGACACCCTTGTCACACTCAGGGCAGGGAATTAGCAGTAATTATTGGCACAACAAATGAAAAACCCTTCACCAATATAATTCCTAATCAACCCACTATACTACACTAATAATTTTCTAACTTTTCAAAAGAGTCTGTATATAGAAAGTTTAAAGCATCTCGTGCCTCTCACGGTTGGGAGGCTGCAAACAATCACATGTGGCCAGACAAACCTGATCAGGCAGGCTAGAGAAACTTCGGAGAAGTTTGTAAGTTGAAACACTCTTGTCACGCCCAGGAATTTTTATTAACTGGAGCTGCAAGTTAACTTCTTCTCTGAGAGAAATGGTGATGGGGGAGAGCCCCCCGTAATGTCAGAGATGTAGGTGAAAGCATAAAACAGACTCTGGTTTTGGGGGTAGATGCTCGGGAACAAGTGGTTTCCTGAGGCTCGATCCCACCTTTGCGTATGCCGAAGCCTCCTTCCTCATGACATTTGCCATGGGTGGAGTTCCTCACGCTGGCTCCTGGCGGTCTTACTTAGTAGATATATTCAGTAGATATAACTTTTAAGTATGGTCAGGGTATTCTGCATACTCTACGTGATCTGCACCTCTAGGGAACTGAGAAAAACATCCACAACATAATGCAGAAAGATAAGAAACATAAGAAATTACAATATTCAAAATTACAAGTACATACTGTAATAGGTGGATTCTTTACTGTCTGAGCCACCAGGGAAGCCCAAGAATACTGGAGTAGATACCTATCACTTCTCCAGGGGATCTTCCCAACCCAGGAATTGAACCAGGGTCTCCTACATTGCAGGCAGATTCTTTACCAGCTGAGCTACCAGGGAAGCCTGGATTAAGGCTAAACACCTAAAAATTGTTACCAAACTGTGGCATAGAATGATTCCTCGCCAACACGGCTGAGCACTAAACACCAATCAGTATTTTTGCAATGTCAAATGACTTTGCAGTTTTTACCCTATATGACGACTATAACTGTCACTACTGTTGCTGTTACTGCTACTTACTGCTTGAGAGAGGAAAGAGTGATAGGGGAGAGAAAGATCAACCCTACTGCAAACGAGCCTGTGTCACCTGTTTTAGAATCAAAGTCCACTGCAAGAGATCGTTGGAGCCAAGATCACACCTCTGCATCTTGTTCCACTGAGGCAGAGAAAGTATCTACTCCAATGTCCGGTGTTGAATTCAGTATCTTTCCTCTGATTTTCACCCTCTATTTTGTTTCTTTAAGTATTATCACCTCTCAGTGGTTCACTTACGTCACAAACTTCGAACCCATCTTTGAATCTTACTTCCCCATTCCCAACCATTACTGGTCTTATATATCAATCTTCTTAGTATCTATTAAATATATCTTCTTTTTTATATCACCAATCATAATATGATGGAAATACCTATGTGTTTTTAAGGTGTGGCTCTTAGTGAGTGACTTGATGTTAAAGGATAGATGGTTCTCCCTCACTCAGAACCTAGGGCATGACAGATAAATTTTGTAGTCTTATTTTGTGAGCAGGTAGATTTGTTCTCACAGTCCTTTTCAATGACTGAGATCTGAAAGAGCCTAGCTTTGTGGAGTAATCCAGTTTCAAATTCATCCATTGTTCATAATTAAGAACCAAGACTCTTTAAATTACTTAAGTGACCAACAGCCTCAGGTTGATAAGTTTAAGAGACCAGGGCTATACCTCTGCTTTCTAAAGTTTTTTCTTTTCCTTTTCTCTATTGTCTATTTTTTCTTGTCTTTTTAATTTAAGGTCTTTCTTTACTTTGTTATGAGAACAGGAATACAATAAAAGGATATGTCTCATATTTTTCCTTTACTGATATCTCCTAGCTTTTTAATTGTCTTCTTGTCTTTGCTAAATCCAGTGGCAAACATATTCCATGACAAATGCCACTTGCAGTGGACTGTAATGGCTGTTTGAAGTTCTCTGTAGAAATGGTTCTAAAGTCAATTCCAGGTAATAGAGTTCTGGAGTTGATTGGTGATGTTTGGAGTGGTTGAGGAAATAGGCAGTCTGGGGGCAAATGATGTATGATTGCTGACATCCATCCAATCCTTTCACTCCAGACCACAAATATCTCTCAGTTTAATCCTTCCCTAGTTTTTATCTGCCATTTGTGATACTGACTCATTTATATAACTAAAAACAACTTTATCTCAAAGTATAAGGACATGAGATTACCTTACTACAAGACAACTACATCTTGGATGAAATGTGGAACAATAGTTCACTTACCTATTTCAGAGAATACTTGTGAAAATCAAATGAGAGAATATGTATAAAAATGCCATGCATGTTCTGTATTGATAAATTATGACATGCTTTTTTAAAGCATGAAATATACTATTAATCTTTAGAAACAGTACCTGGAAACAAGTACCTAGAACAAAGCTTTGCATACTAGAAATGGACAATAAATGTTTTTTGAATTGAGTTACCTATTCATTTGCTCTATGGAAGTCTTTTCTTGTGATTTTGGCCTGGAGAATGAGGGTATGTTTGTGTGTGCAGCACTGGAGGACTATAACTCTAGTAGATCAAAATCAATAAGGTATCATTTTGAAAAGCCATGCATAACTGATAATGGTTTTTGGCATTTCTCTTTTGCAATATAACCTCCCTGGGGGAAAGGAGCTATGCTTCTTCATATCTAGCAAATTATGTAATAAAATGTCTTATTCTGTAGATATGAGATAAATAATAATTAATATTGGTGAATTAGCCTGATGAAACCTTCTTTAAATAGCATCCCAAAAGACTATGAAATATGACTTGCTCTAAAATTAAAGTAAGGCTGATAGCTTGTTAATCCCTCACTTTTTTTTTTTTAATGTTGGGGAAAAATGGTTTTTCAGGACCATTAACCTATTTGGCAGAGTTCCACTCTTATATTTGCCAGCCTCTATACCAGGATTTGTTGTAAAGCCATTCTCATTCTAGAAAGTTTATAGGATTTCAACCAGAACACTCACCTCAGGACTTATGATATAATTTTAACAGTGATTAAAAAAAACAACTTTTTAACTCACTGTTTCATTAGAGAACATAAAACCACACGCATATTTAAACTGACTAGGACTTGATTCCCTGATATCTCACCAGTTCAAATCTGTTCCGCTTTCTGCATTTTCAAATCACTCATAATGAATCACACTTTATTCATTCATTCAAGCGAGACGGTTTCAAATCATCTTCATATTTTGCTTCTTCTTAGCCACTGTACTCAGTCATGTATAAAGTAAGAGTACTCAACTTTACTTCCTGTGTGTCTTTGACTCCCTTCTCTTCGACTCCACTGTCCTTGACCTCAGTCAGGTGATTTTAGGAGACAACAGCCATAACATCTCAACTGCTCTCTCTTGCCCTCTCTGCTTTTCAAATTATTGGCAATGCTGTATTCAACTTATCCTTCAAAAGTAATAGTGTCACACTCCTATATAAGAACTCTGACAATCACTGCTCACAAAATAAATAATGTTTTAAACCCCCCCTAGACATATGAGCCCGGGGAAGGCAATGGCACCCCACCCCAGTACTCTTGCCTGGAAAATCCAATGGACGGAGTAGCCTGGTGGGCTGCAGTCCATGGGGTCACTAACAGTCGGACAGACTGAGAGACTTCACTTTCACTTTTCTCTTTCATGCACTGGAGAAGGAAATGGCAACCCACTCCGGTATTCTTGCCTGGAGAATCCCAGGGATGGGGGAGCCTGGTGGGCTGCCGTCTATGGGGTCACACAGAGTCGGACACGACTGAAGTGACTTAGCAGCAGCAGCAGCAGACAATTCATAATCATGGTTTGCTCCCAGGCCAAATATATCAATTCAAAACATATCAATTCATGTTTGTAGAAGTTGAAGAAATAGCGTGAACATTGCCATCATCCCAAGAAAAGAGAGAGAGGTCAGAGGGAGGGGATAAAGAGGTCTGGTGAGCTGTCCTTAAAGAGAAGGTGAGAACACCCGCCTTGTGTGCAGAGTGGGTTTCTCATAAGTGTTGATACAGGCAGACACTCCAGGGATCAGGGGGAATTGGTGATCTAGTAAAATACAGTCTTTAGCTAAAGGTCAAATGGAATTGTACTGGGAACCTTGGGGATACTTTAAAGTGGGAGCTAAAGACGGGGGCTGCTCATTAGAGCTTGTGCTTAAGTACCAGTTTCACTTTATCAGGGAAATTGTTCATTTGTGTGAAAATGTGACCTCTGTCAGTGTGCCAAGCAGGCTGGGCCCGGGGGTGATCTCAGGCTCACGTGCACTGAAAGAAGTTAAAGCTACCCGGGGACTACTTTCAAAGGACGTTGCCAAGGTTAGCAGACCCAAAATCTGACCTTCCTCTTCTTTCTTTCCATTTATATCTGTTTGTAAAGTTCAAATAGTTCTCTCTTTCCACCCCCCACCTCAAAAAAAAAGAAAGCACTTCAAATGCAATAAAATGATAAAAGATTCCAAGGGGAGGCAGCTATTAAAAGAGAAAGTGAAATAAAAATGTTTCATTTAGGAAGCCTGGTTATTTAGGGAAATAGAAGTCAGATACCTTGGTAACAATTACAGTATTTCTTAACCTAGATTAGAGTTAGCCTTAAAATTTTACGATGCTATCACCCTTTAACCAGAGCTAAGTATTACTGCTGATGCATTAATGAAGAAAAAGAGGAAAGAGGCTTTTCCACAGGATGTTTATTATCCAAAGAAGCTAGTAATTCAGAATTCTTTTAATTCTCCAAATATATGGACCCACATATATTAAGCTACAAAGAAAAGGAATGATGGGCAGTGATTTAATGGTATGGATGTATAATGATTAAAGAAAATTTGAATTTTAAAAATCTACATAAAGTATCTACTAAGATTAGGTACTTTAAGATTTTAAATTTTATTTCATATCTTTATATGCAATTATTTGTTTTTTTAAATATATCTACCTGCTTATTATGAGTCTCCCCTTACTAGCATATATTCTTCCACAGATAATGGATTTTATCTTATTATTTGCTGTATTCCTGACATCTAGACAAGCACCTGACATATTTGCTTGTACTGTTTCTAAATAATACCTATTTGTACTACTTTTTCTTTACTGAGTAAATACATGACAGACATGCTCATATATATGATCATTTTAACATTCACATGAATTAGTTACTTAAAAATAACAATATTAATGTTCACTCTCATAGCTAATAAGTGGTTAAAAATGTAACTATGATTTCTAATTGTATAGACTTCTCATGTATCACATAGAGGGTATGCTTATTTGTAATACAGTATTTTGTTTACATTGTTAGCATATAGCTCTGAACAATTTTCCTAGCATAATTAAAATTACTTCAAGTTAAGCACTTTATTGAGAGCTTTGCATACAATTAATTAATTTATATATATGTGGGAAGGGAAGGCTATTTTAGTCTGAATCAGAAGAAATCTTCAGTACTCCACTATTTTTAACCTGCATAAATAGCAGTTTCATTTGGTTCGGTCAAATATGATTTCCATGTTACAAGGAGTAATTGAGATTTAGAGAAATTAAATAAATTGTACAAGGCCAATACCAGTAAGCAATATACTTAAGATCTGAACTTATATTTAATTATAAATGCATTTTCTTTCTCTTGCTTCTCAAATATAACTTTGGCAGTGGAACTCAAGAGTATTGAAGTCAGGGATAAACATCACACAGTAGTTTGGACATGGAACTAGATAAGTACAATGCAAAATTACATGAATTCTTAACAAGAGGCTCTGGAAAATTTTTACACTATGTAGGATGACTTTCTGCTAAAAGTACAATACTACAAAAAGGTAGGAAGCAGAGTCCACTTGCTCCTAGAGCCCACCCCTTTATGCTACTATCTTAGAGTAAGTGCTCACAATGAGATTTGCCACTGATCAACACAACTGAACAATCTGCTGAGAACAAGAAAAAGGTTCTTTTCTTTGAAGGCAAAAAATTTACATGTCATCAAAATCATCAAAATGCAATGATTTGCTTCAGATAGAGTGTGTGCGTGCTTGCTAAGTCACTTCAGCCATGTTCGACTCTGTGGCCCAACTCTGTAGGGTTCTTCTGTTCATGGGAGTCTCCAGACAAGAATACTGGAGTGGGTTGCCATGCCCTCCTCCCAGGATCTTCCCAACCCAGGGACTGAACCCTGGTCTTCTGAGTCTCCTGCATTGCAGGTGATTCTTTACCACTGAGCCACCGAGGAAGCCCCTCCTGTTAAATATTAACATATCAGTATTTTCCTATACTTCAGAAATGAATACTAATTGATGTGAAATATACTCAAGTAAAATATACATTTTTTGAAAATTAATAAAGTTTTTTTTTTCCCAATTACTTTCTAGACCCTGGGATGGACTGGCTCAGCTTGGGGCCTATGCTCACCCCTATGTCCAGACAGGTGGGTGGGTTACAGAGATGCCAAACTTCCACCAGTAACACATGATACAAGTCGAGAGTGGAGACAACTCCAAAAGGAAGAGAAATATTATTCTAGAAGTATGGAGGGCAGTTGGGTGGACCTTAATAATGGTTCACTATTATCATCACATTCTAAAACTTTGATTTAAAACAATATTATATATGTAAAATTATTATCATGTACTAGCCAGGAGATTCTATCTGAATAGAATTTAAATTTCCTTCTTCTTTTCTTTTTGTTTTTAACCATTCTGTTAACCCAGACTACCAATAAATTGCTGACTAAGCATCTTAAAAGCACAAAATAGAATCTCAAAAAATAGAGAGGAGGAGCAAAAAATTAAAAATAAAACTACTTCCTATATGCATTACTTTGTTTCTTAACATCAAACATATAGTTGCTACATTTCTATATAATACATCATTAAAATGAAGATATTTCTGAAAACTTTCATTATCTAGAAGGTAATATTTAACTTCTGATTGTAATTTATAAACTTATGAAATCTTCAAACAACTTCTTAAATTTAGGCAGCAAATGATAAAGATTCAAAAACACAAAGTATTCAAATATATTTTTTAAAAAAGAGAATAGTACAAATAATTCAGTGACTCAGTGTTATTTATATAAGTAATTATCTCAATTGACTTTCAATGAAATGCACTCCTTTTCCATTAGAATTCTGAGTGGGATCACATAAATTATTTAATGAACTGATTATCAAGCTTATAGTCCTCAAATACCACTTTCTGAGTGGCTTCATTTTCCTAAAATAACATGTATTCTCTACAGACATAAAAACATGAAAACGACTTTGACCTCTAAAGAATTTTTTTTTAATTTCGTTTTACCTTGAATTCTCATTGAGTGAGCAAAAGATTATGTGAAAGAAAATTAAATTTGGATGAGACGTTACACTTAGCTGATTTCTATACTGCTACTCAAACTCCTGGCTTCACAGGTGGCACTAGTGACAAAGAATCCACAGGCAATGCAGAAGACCGAGGTTTGATCCCTGGGTCGGGAAGATCCCGTGGAGGAGGACATGGCAACCTACTCCAGTATTAGTGGCTGGAGAATCCCCAGGGATGTAAGAGCCTGGCGGCTACAGTCCGTAGGGTCGCAGTGAGTTGGGCACGGCTGAAGTGACTGGGCACACATGCACACATGCAGGCTCCTGTTTATGTTTTATTAAAGCAGTTAGAAAAAAATTCCCATGTGGAACTCACACTTCATACCAGCACCTCATTCACTTTCCAGGGTGTTTTATCAAGAAGTAATAAGTAGAGCAGAAATTGTGTTTGCTTTTGAATAGAGTATAATGTGACTGGGGGTAACTTCTATAATCTTCAAAAGAGATAGATGGAAGAACGGTTTTGTTTTGTTTTCCCTTAAGGAAGTGAAAAAGTTAAAGTCATGCTTAACATTAAGATCTGAAATAGGTAAGCCAGAAGCAGCCAAGATGCAGTGGTTCCCTGTCACAGCCAGCTGGAGCTAATTGTATTAGTTATGATAATACTGCCCTCCAGAGGAACTTTGCAGGAATTTGAAAGGCACAGGGAAAATGAAAGGATATGAAAATGATGGATTTAAATACACACTTGTAGTAAGTTAACATACTAATCCTACCCAGATAATTAAAATATATGTTATTTTAAGGTAAGTTTAATTCCAGGAACAAATAAAGGACTGACAGATTAGGAATCTAAATTTGTGATACCATTGTTACTTTCCCTCTGTGGTATTTCTTTTGGCAATTCTTTAGAATTTAGTCTAAGTAGAGCTATATTCTTAAGTTAGTATCACTGAAATGAGGCAAAATTATAAACAAGCATTATTAATCATTGAAAACAAACTGAAATGGGGGACTTTAAAGCACTAGGTTATATAGATAGTAAGCCCCATTTAACATCACAAAATGTTAACAAGTTAAAAACAGGTAATAAGTACAGGAAAAGAAAAACAGGGTGCCTTATTTTTGTCATTTAAATATTTATACTTTCTTAATTTTATAGAATGCATAGTGATTATTTCACATGATTTATTGTCATTATCAAATTTGCTTTCACTATTTTAACATGCTAGGCACTGAGGCAAATGCAGGGAAAAGGGAATTCATATTTAATGATTTCACTGCTTTTCACTTCACTCACCATTGTCAGCCACCACCATAATTATTTTCTGCATTTTAAACCTTGGAGGAAAAGATAGATCAGAAAGCAAATTCCTTTCTGTAATTTACTAAAATAGCTATAAAAGAATTGAAATTTTTCTCTTAAAATTTAATACCAGAAACCACAAAAAGAAGAAAAGGAGAATAAAACAAAAATAAGAACAAAGCCCAAGGACAACAGAAAGAAAACACTAAGAAACATGGTGTTGACATAGTTGGTCAATAATTACACAGAATATCAATGATCTAAAGAAAGTCAGTCAGTTGTGTCCAACTCCTGCAACCCCATGGACTGTATAGTCCATGGACTGGACTGGAATTCTCCAGGCCAGAATACTGTAGTGGGTAGCCTTTCCCTTCTCCAGGGGATCTTCCCAGCCAGGGATCAAATCCAGGTCTCCTGCATTGCAGGTGGATTCTTTACCAGCTGAGCCACAAGGGAAGCCCAATAATCTAAATGCACCAATTAAAAGACAGATTTCTTATCAGAAAACAAGACACAGTGTATGTTATTGACAAGAAATTCACTTTAAGTATAAAAACACATATTAAAAGTAAATTGATTTGTAATGTCACTACATTATTTATGCACATGTGTGTGTTCTCAGCCACTTCAGTCCTGTCCAACTCTGCAACCCCATGGACAGTAGTCCACCAGGCTCCTCTGTCCATGGGGTGTCTCCAGGCAAGAACACTGGAGTGGGTTGCCATGCCTTCCTCCATGGGGTCTTCCCAACCCAGGTCTCTCATGTCTCCTGCATTGGCAGGCCAGTTCTTTCTACTAGTGCCACCGGGGAAGCCCTCTATATGCACATCAGTTCAGTTCAGTCCCTCAGTCGTGTCCAACTCTTTGCAACCCCATGGGCCGCAGCACGCCAGGCCTCCCTGTCCATTGTCTTATTTGTTAAACCCTGTTCAAATAGCATATCTTTTAAGTTTCTGTCATGTATAATGATTCTGGAGACTAGAGGGTTAAGTTTTTCTTATACTGCTCTTACTTTTGAAATATATTAGCCAATCTTGTTCCTTTGCCCATCCCAATGATATATAGAAGAGCTTATCAAGTTTCATGAAAGAATATGTTGAGATTTTAAATAAGCATCACACTCACTTAATAGTTTAATTCGAGGAGGACTGCTATCTTTAAGATACTGAATGTTTACATCCATGACAGTGATAAAGCCCCAGTTACTATGTGCTGTTTTATGTTCTTCAGTACTAACTACTTTCTCTGTAAAGATCCCATTTTTTGTTACATTTGCTCCTATGTGTATTACTAGGGAAAGAGTAAAAGGACAAAGTGGGTGATTAAACAGTTAATCTCACTAGGAGACTGCAAGTAAAAACATGTTTCTATATTTTTATAGCTTTACATATATTTTTAAGCTATATTCAATAGGCTAATGATCACTTAAGAAAACGGCTTTGCTTAAACACAAAACCTAGCAGGCTTGATTAGCAACATAACCATGCAACAGAAGCATGGGACATGCCCCCAAACATTCAGACAATGGTGGCATGAGAGCCACATCCTGCCCAGTGACCTCGGTAAGTTAATGGTCCCTAGCATATGCTCTTTGTACACATAAAGGCTTTTAAAAAGTATACAAATGTGTATCCTTCCTTAGCAGAGGGACAGACCCTTTTGAGCATACATTTCACAGTGCAGTCTGCTCCAGCCATCAGACACAAAGTCAAAGAAAACTACTGATGGTCCTCAGATCCCTATGAATTACTTGTTACAATTGGCTTATTTGGTTTTCAATAATAGGGATATGGCCAAAAATGTGGAATGAACACAGAGATATAAACAAAAAACCCAAATGATGACAGTGTCTTTGTCCACTTAGAGACCACCAAAGAAGCCAGGCTTTCTGGGCCAGTTTGGCCATGGTAGACCACAAGGCCCATGGGTACCCAAGCAAAATCAGTGTGCCCTGTGTAGACAGAAGGGACATTGGAGTAAAGATTGTGATTCATACTACCTTTGCAAACAGCCAGGTCACTGGCAGAGGGAATGGCCCAGATGCCAGCGGGGCAGGGGCCCCTCTGCCTTTGATGGTTTCACAGTCTAAAGATTGATGGGGCCCAATGCCTATTGGCTCTGCCTTAGAGATGCCACCTACATAACTAATGCCAAGCCTCAGGTGGTCATTGAAATGGCAGACCACTTGACAAACTTTCTTATAGAGACTGGTGCAGCCTTCTCAGTCATAACCGAAAAGGCTGAAAACCTTAACGACTGTAAGAAATAGGTAATAGGCATCAGTATCATTTCACTCACTCAGTCGTGCTGACTCTTTGAGACCCCATGAATCGCAGCACGCCAGGCCTCCCTGTCCATCACCAACTCCTGGAGTTCACTCAGACTCATGTCCATCGAGTCAGTGATGCCATCTCATCCTCTGTTGTCCCCTTCTCCTCCTGCCCCCAATCCCTCCCAGCATCAGAGTCTTTTCCAATGAGTCAACCCTTCGCATGAGGTGGCAAAAGTACTGGAG
>SJYX01018588.1:299323-361044 GCA_006410675.1 Oreotragus oreotragus | reverse complement strand
ACTCAAACTCATGTCCATAGCATTGGTGATGCCATCCAACCATCTCATCCTCTGTCATCCCCTTCTCTTCCTGCCTTCAATCTTTCCCAGCATTAGGGTATTTTCCAGTGAGTCAGTCCTTCGCATCACGTGGCCAAAGTATTAGCGTTTCAGCTTCTGCATTAGTCCTTCCAATGAATATTCAGGACTGAGTTCCCTTAGAATGGACTGGTTGAATTTCCTTGTAGTCCAAGGGACTCTCAAGAGTCTTCTCCAACACCACAGTTCAAAAGCATCAGTTCTTCGGCACTCAGCTTTCTTCACAGTCCAACTCTCACATCCATACATGACCACTGGAAAAACCATAGCCTTGACTAGACAGACCTTTGTTGGCAAAGTAATGTCTCTGCTTTTTAATATGCTTTATAGGTTGGTCACAACTTTTCTTCCAAGGAGCAATTGTCTTTTAGTATATATGTATTAAATCAACACATGGCCTACCTTAACTCTGCCTAAAGTTACATGTCAGCTACATCTCAATCTGGCTGAAAAAAGAACTTCCAAGAAAATTAATACATACATATTTTTTAAATAGTTCTCAATTATGATTTCTAATATGATGTATTTATATACACATATACATATATACATATAAACTATATGAATAAATGCTATTCAGTAGTTCTTAAGAGGATAAAATATTATTGGAAGCAAACAGTTTTGAGAATTAATTCATTAGACTGAACTCTATTCTTTAAAAGACAGTGAATCCAGTAATTTCCTTGTAGGGAAGAAATATAAGTACAAAGCTACAACACACACTTTTAATTCCAATTCCATTAAATTATCAATGAAACTTTTAGATTTTATATGGGTGACAGAAAAAGAAACTGACAATCTCAAAGAATAATAAAATTTCTGTAAAAAAAATTGTAAAAGTCCTTTTGTAGCCTTGAGCCCCTGTCCAGGCCTTGGAATTTATTGAAAGAGGGAGCATTAAATAGCTAGATTGTTACTGGTAACTTTTTAATTGTATAAATTAAATGTGTCAACAGTAAGAGTTAATGGAAGAGATTGGAGAAAACTATTTTTGATGGTGGTCAAGCCAATCATTGAAGGTTCTCAAACAAAGTATGGGAACATGTAATTTTATTTGCTCAGCAACTGATAAGATAAAATCAAGGGTAAGCATTAAATAGCTAGATTGTTACTGGTAACTTTTTAATTGTATAAATTAAATGTGTCAACAGTAAGAGTTAATGGAAGAGATTGGAGAAAACTATTTTTGATGGTGGTCAAGCCAATCATTGAAGGTTCTCAAACAAAGTATGGGAACATGTAATTTTATTTGCTCAGCAACTGATAAGATAAAATCAAGGGTGAACAAAACTCCTTTCATAATGTGTAGTGAATCATTAAACATGAAATGAGCTTCTGAGTTCACCCTGTTTGCATTCTAATGAGGCAAGAAATACAATTAAAATAAAGAAGAAATAATAAGGTAAGTAATACTGATGTACGTTGTGTTATAAAATATTATCTGTATATGTGGCTCAGCTGGTAAAGAATCTGCCTGCATTGTGGGAGACCTGGGTTCAATTCCTGGGTTGGGAAGATACCCTGGAGAAGCGAAAGGCTACCCGCTCCAGTATTCTGCTCTAGATAATTCCATGGACTGTATTTATATGATAGAAATACCTAAATAATTGCAAAAATGATTAATTCATAAATGGCATTAGAATTCCCATAAGCAAAGTTTTCAACAATGTATATTTTTCAAATTTCAGGGATAATTTTCCTGGGTAAAAATAAAACAACATATGGCAAGAATATTTTGTTTAACCATTTAATTGCTGAGGATTTGGTGTGAAACTCTTCTTTTGGAGACAGGACTCTAAAACCCAGAAAGGTTAAATGATATGTTCAAGGTCAGTAGTTCATTTACACTTGATCCAAAGAACCAAGTGGAATTCAAATTCAAAAAAATGAGGTAAAATAGAAACTTTAGAAACACAGATCACTCTAGATACTTTAGTCACAAATAAGATTGTGCAGTTAAAGAATATTAATAAAAGTGCTTAAGAAACCAGTGGTAAGATAATAAAGTTCTCATTACAGAGCTATCATTTTGGGATTTTTTTTAATCTTATAGCTTATGAAGGTAGCTTTCATTTTTAATGTGTACACACTTTTCCTACAGTTCTTGCATTTTCAAATAGAATTGAAAATTTGGAAACTCTAAATGTGACACAGACATGGAATCTGTCATTGTAACAATACGTAGACCATATGCCTAAGCTTATTAATGTAATATTTTGAGTCTTTTTAATGCTAGATATTACTACAGACAAAAGAAATATTGAGAAAATTATGACTGAATCCTTGCTTTCAAGATCTTATGTTCAGGAGGAGAAAACAAAGTGACAATTACAGTTCAAGATATCTTGAGCCAGTAATTATGAGTCAAGAGGCTCTACTGTAAGAATTTAGAGTGAAAACAGTGATAGAATATTAGCTGTCACAGTGATCTTAGTAAATTATAGAATTAGCAAAATAACTTTATCTGCCAAAGAAAATGTCTGGAAGAAAAGGACATTTTCCCCAAATTCCAGGATACAAAATAAAGTAGAAAACTAACTGCCTACAGTGTCAATAACAATATAATCAGATAGCTAATAACAGAATCTAAAAGTGTAATAAAAGAAACCTAAGATAATTCTGGGTATCATCAGCTCTTGGTCAAGCCCTTTGTATTAACAGGAGACATTATAGATTCTAATGGTTAGGCTGCATAACAAATCAGGATTCTGTAGGTTCTTGGTGGATTGCTAAAAGAGTATAATAAGACAGAGCACTTGGTAGGCAGAGATTTTACATTACTTTTGGTTGAACTCAGAGCCTTTTTCATACCTAATTTCTGGGTTTCTGAGAACTACCTTAATCCAGGAAAACCATGAATCATGTAATTTTCTCTGATATCTTAAATCATTTTTCTAAAGTGTTTTAAAGTATCAGTGAAGTGTTAACCAGGCCAGAGGAGTACTAGGATTTCCAATCATGACTGGGTAAGGTACATCTTTAGCACGGCTCTAATGCCATTAATAGGAGCTGTGGAGAATAGCTAAGAAGACACAGTCTCATCCTTAGGACATTTATTATCGCTTTTTAATACAAACATTAATTTAAAAAACAACTCAGAAGTGATGTATGTCAAATTGAGTTACATTCAAAGTGTGCAAATGTGTAGTATAGATTAACACATCCTATTGATGATGTCTGGGAAGAAAAAAAGCACAGTATTTTTTTAAAACAGCAAGGTAGATTATAATAAAAGATTCATTCTGAAATCAAAGATATGGGTGAGATTCCAAGATTTATAATTTGCCCATATGTTGTAATGGAAGTCCTACATTCCTTCTGGCTCTCAAATTTTTGAACTATAAAAGGAATGTGTTTTCATAGGCCCAGAGTCTTTCCAGAATTTTTGTATCAAGTGTTAAAAGTATGAGAACTGTACTACATGATATTAATAATTTGGCATCTGAATTTTAAAGTACTCCATTAAGGAGCTTAATTGAGCCCCTCCTCCACAAAATAGGGAAAAGCATATAGAAGAAAAAAGACATATTTGATAATATATAACTCAAGTTTGAGAGTATTTATTACTTAACAAGCACAGTGCTTTAGTCTTTATATTTTATTATCACTTATTGCCAATGAATTCACATTTTACCACAAAGCTAACATCAGAATTTTATACTTTTTGATGCTGGTGTAACATAATTAAACAATGAGAAGAGTCCTACTTCACAGGACTATAAGTGAAAGATTTACTTACGTTTCAATATCATATCATAAAATTGTTGCAGCATTCTGTTACATAACTGATAAATAAAGTGGAGTCCAATTTAGTAATTCATCACTAGCAATATGACTGTTATGCAGACTGGAATTCTCTAATGGTCAAAACTAGGACATTCTCTCCCTACAGGCTGACCTATATAGAATCCCAAATTATGATTATAATCAATTGTTTGCTTGGCAGACTCTGAAGCAAAGAGAAATATTATAATTTGAATCTTTAATGGCAATAGACTAAGGTGATGAGAATCATTTATTTTCATGTTGGAGACTATCGAAAACTTTCCAAATCATATCACAATGGGCTGATAAAGAAAAATGATATGCTCTATAAAACGCAATGTGTACTCAATGAAAGTTGTTTCCTCCCTGTAGGGTTTCTCACAGCTTTTAATATGTCAGTGTTCATCATTAATGTTTCAGAGGGAAATACCATAAGCCCTATTTTCCCAAAAAGAGTTTTTTTGGTGGTGGGGTATGAACTCTGATATCTCCCAGAAATAGAGATCCAGGAAACCCAGGTTCAGACTATGGAATTATAATACTGCAAAAGCTCCAGCTTCTTCTCACAAATGTGTGGACATCTCTTTTGTGGCATGTCAAGCATCTATAAGGAGGGAGATCCAGGGCACACAGAATCAGTGAGATTTCAATTTGCCAGAACTTGTAAGAAGCAAAAATTAACTTCCTGGATTGTGGGCTATGGAGGTAGTGTGTTGTGCTCAGTTGCTCAGTCCTGTCCAACTCTTTTGTGACCCCATGAACTGTAGCCTGCCAGGTTCCTCTGTCCATGAAATTTTTTTAGGTGAAAATACTAGAGTGCTGCCATTCCCTTCTCTAGGGGATCTTCTCAACCCAGGGATCCAATTCATAGCTCTTATATCTCCTGCATTGGCAAGAAGGTTCTTTACCACTAGCGCCACCTGGGAAGGCCTTCTCCCCTCTCTCCCTTCTAAACCAAAACTGCAACAAAAATTAGCTTTACTGATTAACATCTGATTAGATTCCTTCAACTCTGATTCCATGACTGCTTTTTTTTATGTTTCCATTACTGCTCAATCACTCTTAAGATTATATTCTTTATATATATCAAGGTCATATATTATACAAAAGATAATACTTTGGGGGACATCTTGCCCTTGTTATTAATCTCTTTGATATGATTTATCTCTTCTCTGATCCATTATCTTGGTTTTGAATGTATTTCTCAAGGGAATTTTACTTGCTAGTTCTCCTCAACTACTCCCCCCATACTACTTGTAGGCATAATAATGAATTCAAATGAAATACTTCCAACCATCTCCTTTTATGTCAGTCTCTCTGACTCTTTACAGTACTTTAGGACTCTAGCATACATTCTCTATATCTTTAGCATCATAACCAGTATCTAGCACTTAATAGGCTTGAAGACTGTTGGACTTCTTCCTAGACAAAGTAATCAATCTACTATTTTCTCTTGTTTGGGGTTCTGCTCTCTTTGGACTGCATGTGTGCTCAAAAATTGGGTCTATCTTTTCCTCCCCCACACCCAAAACAGATGGCCCTCTGATGACTGATGCTTTTAAGAAATAAATATAGTAAAACTGTTAATGACTGATATGGTTTTATGTTTCTGACGTTCTGTTAGTCATTCCCATTGAATAAGAACTACTTTCAAAAGAATGAATATCTAATGGCGGAATTTAATTGAAGATAGTATGAGACTATTAGTACAATTTGCCTACTCAAATTATATCATTAAAGGACCTGTCTTTCCACATTTTCCTTAAAACTGATATTTCTCATGCTCATGTTTTTCTCCCATCCCAACTGCAAGCATTTTACTTTTCATCCTTCTTGTGGTTCCTCTACGTGTTATGTACGCTTCAGTCGTGTTCGACTCTTTGCGACCCCATGGACTACAGCCCACCAGGCTCCTCTGTCCATGGGATTCTCCAAGCAAGTATACTGGAGTAGGTTGCCATTTTCCTCCTCCAGGGGATCTTCCCAACCCAGGGACTGAACACACATCTCTTGTGTCTCCTGCATTGGCAAGTGGGTTCTTTACCACTAGTGCCATCTGGTTCCTCTGCTGCTGCTGCTAAGTCACTTCAGTCGTGTCCGACTCTGTGTGACCCCATAGACGGCAGCCCACCAGGCTCCCCCATCCCTGGGATTCTCCAGGCAAGAATACTGGAGTGGGTTGCCATTTCCTTCTCCAATGCATGAAAGAGAAAAGTGAAAGTGAAGTCGCTCAGTCTGTCCGACTGTTAGCGACCCCATGGACTGCAGCCCACCAGGCTACTCCGTCCATTGAATTTTCCAGGCAAGAGTACTGGGGTGGGGTGCCATTGCCTACCCCGCTGGTTCCTCTAGGGCCTCAATAATCAGTAAGTTTCATCTTATAAATGGACTGTATTCTACCGAGGGTAACTGGAGTAAAATATTGTATATACTGCTTCCTGGATTCATAGAAAAACAGAGGCAAGTTTATTTAGTAATCTCTGCTGTGGGCACGAGTGGTTACTCATTTACAATAAATTTGCTCTTCCAGATATAGCCAATGTTTGTATGAAACCACCAAGATTAACTGACTAGTATATATCTACATAGTCCTCAAGTGACCAGAATTAAAAATTAACACAGAAATTATGAATTTTAAAATCTTTAGCAGATTTTTTATTTAAAAAGTGAAATCTCAGAAACATATTTTACAAAGTTCACATTTTAGAAATAAAACTATCAATAAAAAATATGTTTATACACACTTATCTTCACCCCATAAGTTTCCAACAAAGAAATACCAATAGTTTGTTTGTTAAGTTCTAACGCTATCACAGTGAAAACAAGTGTTCCTCAGAGGTGGCAAATGTGGGTTACCCCATACTTAAATGTGAACTACTAATGACTTTAACTAGCTTGATGTAGTTAGAATTGGTCAGAAAAATCCTGATTGTCTCATGTCTTATGTCAAACAAAATGTATATTCATTAACTAGCCTTTAGAACAGAATGATTAACTGGAACTACAGAGGCTTAGCTCATTCTTAATGGTGTGAACGATGGTGTTACTTATTTCTATGTACTATTATTAGATGTAAAAATGTTATGTATTACAGAAGCAGAACAACTTTATGGTTCTAAAAAGGGGCAGGGGAAGTAAATATAACAGAATTTTATTCTTAATATAAGCGATCAAAAACTTTCACTTAATCTGCAACTGTTACACACCAGTGTCTTCTTTAATTCCCCAGGGCTGGAGGAGGAGAATATTTGGTTGAAAGGAACATATGTTCCTGATGAAGCATGAGTTTTCTCAGTACCAAGTCCTAAATCTACCACAATCACAATGAACTGCTTCCTGACATTTAGAGAAGCATTTCATTTCCAGAAGGTGGCGTTCTAGAATAGTTGGAAATGGTTTTGCTTCTGTTTGAAACTAAGCAGAGACACATTAAATTACTATTCAAGTTAACTGAAAATCTGGAAACACAGAGTGGCTATTCAAACCAAAAAAAAAGAAGAAGAAAAAGAAAAAAGTCCTGCTGTCTTCTTATTGATAGCATTTAAAAATTCAAATATTTTTGTCCACAATCTAACTTATTTTCTTGGAAAACTAGCAATATGACAGTTTAGATATTGCAGCATTTAAACAAAATGAAAGAACAAACATTACAAAACAGAGTTACAAATACAGAGAAAAAACAGGCAGTTGCCAAAGGAGAGGCGGAGCTGGAGGAGAAAAGAAATTGGTGAGAAATATCAAGAGATGAATGAGTCACAGTATGAAATGAACAAGGTGGAGAATATAGTCAATAACTATGAGATTCTTATGTATGGTGACAGATGCTAATGAGACTTACTGTGGTAATCAGTTTGAAATGTACAGAAGTATCAAATTATTATGTTGTGTAACAGGAACTAACATAGCTTTATAGGTCAAGTATACTTTAAAAAACAAAACAAATTCATAGAAAAAATGATCAGATTTGTGGTTATCAGAGACAGAGGGTGGGGAAGGGGGAACTGAATAAAGGTGGCCCAAAGGTACAACTTCCCAGTTATAAGACGGGTGAGTACTGGGGATGTGGCGTACGGCATGAGTGATAAATAATTAACACTTCTGTACGTTATATGTCAAAGTGGTTAAAAGAGTGAATCCTAAGAGTTCTCATCACAAGAAAAAATTTTTGTCTATTTCTTCAAACTTGTATATAAATGAGATGACAGATGTGCACTGAACTTGTGATAACCATTTCATTATGAACATAAGTCAAATCATTATGCTGTGTATCTTAGACTTATACGGGGCTATAAGCTATTTATATCTCAATAAAACTGGAAAAAATAGACATAAAATATAACAGACAATGTTAGAAAACTTGGCCATTTTTACATAAAAGTATACCAGTTTCTGTTTTGACTTTTAATAAAGTTCATTTGTAAGTGTATTTGAATAATATTTGGTGCCATAAATTATGTTATATAAAATATATGCAAAATTATACAATTATGGAAAATTTTTATTTCTCATTGATTACTTAAAATGTACTTGAGATTACAAAATCTTTGGCCTGTAATAAGCATATGGAGAAGCTGAAAGAGAGTGAAAAAATTAGAAAAGACACTAAAAAAGAATCTTCAGGAAAGGTTAATTCTTGAGTTTTCTAAACGGAGTTTTTAGAAATCTTTGCCCTGTGAGAATGTGTGTGGCCCCAAAGAAGTAATAAAGTTTGACTGTAGTAAACTGATCCATTTTCTCTTCAGAGACAATTTGAGAACATTGTGATCTTGCCAGAGATTATGAATATTTTTAGCAGTTTTATTTATTTCTATCAGCAATAAGAATTTATTCAGTGATCAAAGGAAAACTATGTTTAGAATGTCAAAGACCATTGATAAAGTCAGCTAATAAGTTTTCTGTAAGAGTTGAAAGTTTTAGTCATAATCATTTGTATACTAAGAGCTATTTGCCTATTTGAGTATTGTTGTTTGCCAGTTGTTATAATAAGCCACAAATGGATCTCTAACACAACTGTATGTGACCATAATATAGACTGACTGGAAAACATATTTGAAATACATCATGTAAAATATATTTAGTATATCACTTAATATCACAATGCTTATAGAAGTATATACACTACACTCATTTGTAAAGATTTGGGAGGATGTCTGCAAATTAAATCAGTAATTTACCTTAAGGAAAAAGATCGAGGGTACCAAAATTACATGTGATATTTGGCAATATTAGCATCTTTACTAGGACTTCCCTGGTGGTCTACTGGTTAAGAATCTGCCTTCCAATGCAGGGGTGTGTGTTCCACCCTGGTTGGAGAACTAAGATCTCACATGCCATGCAGCACAGCTGAAAAAGTAAATATATATATATATATATATATATATATATATACATACACACACACATATATATAAAACTCTACAATTCTACTAATAATCCATCTCTGAATATGATTAAACTCTACTTTGCCTTAAAATAGAGTTGTTCTCAGAAAATGGATGTAAGAAACATTCAGATAAAAGACTATGAGACACAACTCATTCAAATATTAACATTTGGAATTAAGGGTACCAAATAGTAGACTCAAAGTTTTTGGACAAATATGGGCACACATTATCACAAATCTCTCAGCAGAGTACAACTATTTATGTGGCTACAACTGAAGCTACAGAACTCATTATGAAGTACACAGTTCTGATTCTGTTTTGCTCCAAGACTGAGGTGACGAGGGAACGTTATATTTTCATTAAGTTGAACATAATTATACATGATATATACACAATTTTAAGATAAAATGTAACACCTTAAATAAATTTTGTACTTCCTATAGACCAGTATAGATTCCCTTTGTCAATAAGGAATTTTATTGGAAAAATTTGAGAGAAACTGATGAGTATATTTTATTACCTAAATTGTATTATTTTTTTAAGAACTGGATTCTCTTCCTTTACTTAAATCAGTTTAACGTTCAGTTCAGATCAGTCACTCAGTTGTGTTCAGCTATTTGCGACCCCATGGACTGCAGCGCGCCAGGCCTCCCTGTCCATCACCAACTCCCAGAGTTTTCTTATACTCATGTCCATCGAGTCGGTGATGCCATCCAACCACCTCATCCTCCGTCATCCCCTCTCTTCCCACCCTCAATCTTTCCCAGCATCAGGGTCTATTCAAATCAGTCAGTTCCTCACATCAGGTGACCAAAGTATTGGAGTTTCAGCTTCAGCGTCAGTCCTTCCAATGAATATTCAGGACTGATTTCCTTTAGGATGGACTAGTTGGATCGCCTTAAAGTTCAAGGGACTCTCAAAAGTCTTCTCCAGTACCAAAGTTCAAAAGCATCAATCCTTTGGTGCTCAGCTTTCTTTATAGTCCGACTCTCACATCTATACATGACTACTGGAAAAAACCATAGCTTTAACTAGATGGACATTTGTTGGCAAAGTAATGTCTCTGCTTTTTAATATGCTGTCTAGTTTGGTCGTAACTTTCCTTCCAAGGAGTAAGAGTCTTTTGATTTCATGGCTGCAGTCACCATCTGCAGTGATTTTGGAGTCCCCAAAAATAAACTCTGTCACTGTTTCCATTGTTTTCCCATCTATTTGCCATGAAGTGATAGGACCGGATACCATGATCTTAGTTTTCTGTATGTTGAACTTTAAGCCAACTTTTCCACTCTCCTCTTTCACTTTCATGAAAAGGCTCTTTAGTTCTTCTTCACTTTCTGCCATAAGGGTGGTAATCCTCTGCATATCTGAGGTTATTCATATTTATCCCAGCAATCTTGATTCCAGCTTGTGCTTCATCCAGTCCAGCATTTCTCATGATGTACTCTGCATAGAAGTTAAATAAGCAGGGTGACAATATACAGCCTTGACATACTCCTTTTCCTATTTGGAACCAGTCTGTTGTTCCATGTCCAGTTCTAACTGTTTAACAGTTTAACATACAGTGTGTACATTTATAAAATGATGACATTAATTATATTAAAGAGTTATACCAAGAGTTAGGATCTTAAATACTCTTTAAGTTGTATCATTTCTAGAGTTTTTTTTTTTTTTTCAAAAATTATTTTATTCGATCCTCAAACAACTACAGAAGGTTGATATGAAATGCATTATTCTTACTCTATCTTTACGGAAAGGCAAATCAACCAAGATAAAGTGTCAAAAACAAGTAAGTAAAAATTAACCTGATATGGGATTTTCAATTCTGGCTATCATAATTTCTATCAGAATCACAATTCTGCTGCAAGTAACTATGAAATTGGATAAAATTGGAATACAGAATACTCAAGGCTATGTTAATTGAAGGAAAGAAAATAATATATAAAATGAGGTCTACATTCATCCTGGCTTTTTGCTGGGGATCACTATCCAGTTTAAGAAGTAGAGCCAAACACAGAACAATGATCTCCTTGAATAGAAGAAATAAAGATTGGAATTCTGGGCCACCAAGGTAGCTGTAATTTTCAGGGAAAGGGTACCAGAGAGAAGGTAGCTGGACAGAGAACTTCACAAATCTGAGTAAGTGTTCTCTTGAGTTTCTGTGCAAATTCTAAGCTGTATGTGCATAGAGAAGAGATTCTATAGAACTGAAAGACTGCTACTGTAGAGCTATAAACCCAACTGAGATTGGGCCTAAAAGTGAGAGATACATTGTGGATCTCATCAGCCTGAGGGGAGAGACTGTCAAACATGCCAGAAATTCAGGTGAAACTCCAGAACTGCCAGAGCTTAGGAGCAGAGCTGTTCTATCTCATCAAACTGTGCACTTAATATCTATACGTTTCACTGTATTTAAATTATGTCTCAAAAATTATATTAAATAAGGAAATATAGAAAGATAGGACAATTTTTAAAGTTTCTAAAAAGTTTTATGGGTTGGAAGAGGAATTTCCTGCATTACTGTATTAATTCTGGTCAGAAGGTAACAGAATGAATAAAGGAAAATTATGTTATATAAAATATATGCAAAATTATACAATTATGGAAAATTTTTATTTCTCATTGATTACTTAAAATGTACTTGAGATTACAAAATCTTTGGCCTGTAATAAGCATATGGAGAAGCTGAAAGAGAGTGAAAAAATTAGAAAAGACACTAAAAAAGAATCTTCAGGAAAGGTTAATTCTTGAGTTTTCTAAACGGAGTTTTTAGAAATCTTTGCCCTGTGAGAATGTGTGTGGCCCCAAAGAAGTAATAAAGTTTGACTGTAGTAAACTGATCCATTTTCTCTTCAGAGACAATTTGAGAACATTGTGATCTTGCCAGAGATTATGAATATTTTTAGCAGTTTTATTTATTTCTATCAGCAATAAGAATTTATTCAGTGATCAAAGGAAAACTATGTTTAGAATGTCAAAGACCATTGATAAAGTCAGCTAATAAGTTTTCTGTAAGAGTTGAAAGTTTTAGTCATAATCATTTGTATACTAAGAGCTATTTGCCTATTTGAGTATTGTTGTTTGCCAGTTGTTATAATAAGCCACAAATGGATCTCTAACACAACTGTATGTGACCATAATATAGACTGACTGGAAAACATATTTGAAATACATCATGTAAAATATATTTAGTATATCACTTAATATCACAATGCTTATAGAAGTATATACACTACATTCATTTGTAAAGATTTGGGAGGATGTCTGCAAATTAAATCAGTAATTTACCTTAAGGAAAAAGATCGAGGGTACCAAAATTACATGTGATATTTGGCAATATTAGCATCTTTACTAGGACTTCCCTGGTGGTCTACTGGTTAAGAATCTGCCTTCCAATGCAGGGGTGTGTGTTCCACCCTGGTTGGAGAACTAAGATCTCACATGCCATGCAGCACAGCTGAAAAAGTAAATATATATATATATCTATATATATATATAGATAGATGTATATATATATACATACACACACACATATATATAAAACTCTACAATTCTACTAATAATCCATCTCTGAATATGATTAAACTCTACTTTGCCTTAAAATAGAGTTGTTCTCAGAAAATGGATGTAAGAAACATTCAGATAAAAGACTATGAGACACAACTCATTCAAATATTAACATTTGGAATTAAGGGTACCAAATAGTAGACTCAAAGTTTTTGGACAAATATGGACACACATTATCACAAATCTCTCAGCAGAGTACAACTATTTATGTGGCTACAACTGAAGCTACAGAACTCATTATGAAGTACACAGTTCTGATTCTGTTTTGCTCCAAGACTGAGGTGACGAGGGAACGTTATATTTTCATTAAGTTGAACATAATTATACATGATATATACACAATTTTAAGATAAAATGTAACACCTTAAATAAATTTTGTACTTCCTATAGACCAGTATAGATTCCCTTTGTCAATAAGGAATTTTATTGGAAAAATTTGAGAGAAACTGATGAGTATATTTTATTACCTAAATTGTATTATTTTTTTAAGAACTGGATTCTCTTCCTTTACTTAAATCAGTTTAACGTTCAGTTCAGATCAGTCACTCAGTTGTGTTCAGCTATTTGCGACCCCATGGACTGCAGCGCGCCAGGCCTCCCTGTCCATCACCAACTCCCAGAGTTTTCTTATACTCATGTCCATCGAGTCGGTGATGCCATCCAACCACCTCATCCTCCGTCATCCCCTCTCTTCCCACCCTCAATCTTTCCCAGCATCAGGGTCTATTCAAATCAGTCAGTTCCTCACATCAGGTGACCAAAGTATTGGAGTTTCAGCTTCAGCGTCAGTCCTTCCAATGAATATTCAGGACTGATTTCCTTTAGGATGGACTAGTTGGATCGCCTTAAAGTTCAAGGGACTCTCAAAAGTCTTCTCCAGTACCAAAGTTCAAAAGCATCAATCCTTTGGTGCTCAGCTTTCTTTATAGTCCGACTCTCACATCTATACATGACTACTGGAAAAAACCATAGCTTTAACTAGATGGACATTTGTTGGCAAAGTAATGTCTCTGCTTTTTAATATGCTGTCTAGTTTGGTCGTAACTTTCCTTCCAAGGAGTAAGAGTCTTTTGATTTCATGGCTGCAGTCACCATCTGCAGTGGAGTCCCCAAAAATAAACTCTGTCACTGTTTCCATTGTTTTCCCATCTATTTGCCATGAAGTGATAGGACCGGATACCATGATCTTAGTTTTCTGTATGTTGAACTTTAAGCCAACTTTTCCACTCTCCTCTTTCACTTTCATGAAAAGGCTCTTTAGTTCTTCTTCACTTTCTGCCATAAGGGTGGTAATCCTCTGCATATCTGAGGTTATTCATATTTATCCCAGCAATCTTGATTCCAGCTTGTGCTTCATCCAGTCCAGCATTTCTCATGATGTACTCTGCATAGAAGTTAAATAAGCAGGGTGACAATATACAGCCTTGACATACTCCTTTTCCTATTTGGAACCAGTCTGTTGTTTCATGTCCAGTTCTAACTGTTTAACAGTTTAACATACAGTGTGTACATTTATAAAATGATGACATTAATTATATTAAAGAGTTATACCAAGAGTTAGGATCTTAAATACTCTTTAAGTTGTATCATTTCTAGAGTTTTTTTTTTTTTTTCAAAAATTATTTTATTCGATCCTCAAACAACTACAGAAGGTTGATATGAAATGCATTATTCTTACTCTATCTTTACGGAAAGGCAAATCAACCAAGATAAAGTGTCAAAAACAAGTAAGTAAAAATTAACCTGATATGGGATTTTCAATTCTGGCTATCATAATTTCTATCAGAATCACAATTCTGCTGCAAGTAACTATGAAATTGGATAAAATTGGAATACAGAATACTCAAGGCTATGTTAATTGAAGGAAAGAAAATAATATATAAAATGAGGTCTACATTCATCCTGGCTTTTTGCTGGGGATCACTATCCAGTTTAAGAAGTAGAGCCAAACACAGAACAATGATCTCCTTGAATAGAAGAAATAAAGATTGGAATTCTGGGCCACCAAGGTAGCTGTAATTTTCAGGGAAAGGGTACCAGAGAGAAGGTAGCTGGACAGAGAACTTCACAAATCTGAGTAAGTGTTCTCTTGAGTTTCTGTGCAAATTCTAAGCTGTATGTGCATAGAGAAGAGATTCTATAGAACTGAAAGACTGCTACTGTAGAGCTATAAACCCAACTGAGATTGGGCCTAAAAGTGAGAGATACATTGTGGATCTCATCAGCCTGAGGGGAGAGACTGTCAAACATGCCAGAAATTCAGGTGAAACTCCAGAACTGCCAGAGCTTAGGAGCAGAGCTGTTCTATCTCATCAAACTGTGCACTTAATATCTATACGTTTCACTGTATTTAAATTATGTCTCAAAAATTATATTAAATAAGGAAATATAGAAAGATAGGACAATTTTTAAAGTTTCTAAAAAGTTTTATGGGTTGGAAGAGGAATTTCCTGCATTACTGTATTAATTCTGGTCAGAAGGTAACAGAATGAATAAAGGAAAAAATGTAAGTAACTAAAAAAATCTCTTTTATGAATGCATGAAGTTAGTAGAAACAATACAATAAAATACAGGAAGGCCCAGAAGCAAGATCAAGATCTGTTAACAATGATTGCTTATAATAAACATTTTGGTGCCTATTATGTTCAGAAAGCAAAAGGATGAGAATAAAACACAGACTCTATAATAAAGGAGAGTAAGTATACATATATACCCATTATGATACAAGGCAGAGAGTAGTAAGTGCCTCCAAAGTTGATGATATGGGAGCAATGCGATTTCAGAAGAACAAGAGAAAAGGATTTTATTTGGAAGTTGTTATTTAGTTCCTCAGTTGTGTCTGACTCTGTGACGCCATGGACTGCAGAATACCAGGCTTCTCTTTCCTTCACTATCTCCCGGATTTTGCTCAAATTCATGTCCACTGAGTTGGTGTTGCCATCCAACCATCTCATTCTTCAGGTCCCCTTCTCCTCCTGTGCTCAATCTTTCCCAGCATTAGGGTTTTTTCCAATGAGTCAGCTCTTAGCATCAGGTGGCCAAAGTTTTGGAGCTTCAGCTTCAGCTTCAGTTCTTCCAATGAATATTCTGGGTTTATTTTTAGGATTGACTGGTTTGATCTTCCTCCTGTCTAAGGGACTCTCAAGAGTCTTCTTCAAATGGGTAAAAATAGACTCCTTAAGGAAACTAGCCACCCTGATGCCCATGGCCATTGTTCTCTGTAATTGTAGCACAGTGATATCCTGTAAGGCCTGAAAGTATCCACAGTATAACTTCAGTTTGATTCTTACTATCTCTTACATTCAAATTCTAATTATCTACAATATGCTAAAATACAATCAGTAAGTAAAATTAGCCAAAACCAATCTGACAACTTCAACTAATTTCTTTTCTTTTCAAATAAAACAGTTTCAACAAATTTTCTCTTCTGGTTCCCTCTCCCCAGGCTTCACTCCTCAGCTTTGTTCTCAACCCTGGCAGCCTCATAAGCCATAAGGCAATGAGAACTCTCTCATAGGCTCCAAGGAGACAAACCCCAGGAAGAAAGAAAAGTGCATATTAAGCTCTTTGGTCTTGGACTAAGAGACACAAGCAATTTACTTTAATTGATAAATTTGGGAATAGATATGTAATATTTGTTTTTTTTTCTTTAATGTAGAGGAATTTTCTCATCATGTCATTATAAGCAGGAAAAAAAGCTGAATTCCTTCTAAAAATCAATCCACTGTTTTTGTGCACTCTATACATACTATGAACTTTACATTTGATGAGTCAAGATAATTTTTCAATTGTTATTATTTTGTTATTTTCCAGAATGGATGTTAGACTTCATAAAACTCTCATTTCAAGTAGTCCTTGTACAGACCATATTTCTTAGCTTTATACCAAACTATGTGAAAAGCTGTAATAGTCTAATATGTAAACCTTTCATAGAATGTTTATCAGCATTAATTTAATGATTACTGGCATCAATAGTCAGTGGATGAATTTTTCATTGTAAATATTATCTGGAGATAATTGAGAACAATTAAGTTTTTATTCTAAATTTATGCAACATGAATACTTCATATAATTTTTAATTTAAACATGCATGTTGAAATAGCCAGTTTGGATCTCTGATTAAATTTTTGAAGTAATGTATTATGAATAAAATTTTAGGAAAAATAATCATTTCAGTCTATGCATACTGTGGTAGTCTTAATGTGGTTTTAACATAAACTCTATAACAAAGACTCAAAATACAGCAGTATAAACATGATAGTATGTTCTCTCTTGTGTTTTCTCACTCTTCTTTACAGCTAAGGTAAGAATGATAATGGGCAATTCAGGTTTAGCCATTGTCAGCAGCAGGTATCCATGTCCAAGGTGGCCACTCTAGTCATTGCTACTTTTCAGGTGTGCATCTGTGTGTGTGTGTGAAGAAGGAGGAGCAGAGAGGAAGGTGTACATGTCATCCCTTTAAGGGTACAACTGAAGAGAATCGCATATTTCTTTTCACATTACATTGAGTAGAACTAACTAGTTACTTGCCCAAATCTCATTGAAATGGAGGCTGAGAATGTGGCTTTTGACTGGCTGGCCATTACTATAGGAGGGGAAGACACTGGGACACAACTTGCAGCTTGCCGCCAAAAGTCCAGGTGTGTACTTCTTCCCACTGACCTACCCTCCCTCTACACACGTGTATACCCAATATAATAAAGTCCCATTCAAAAAAAAATGGAAGAGTGCAGTGTTGGAGATATAGTGGCAAGCACAGCTGCCTTCCAAAAAATGGAAGAATTTGAAAAGAAACAGCTGTCATTTTTCAAACCAATGATCAAATCCTACTGCACAGGAATTATAAACATTCCCCATTCTGGAGCTAAAATAATTTCCTTACCTAGATCCTGATTATATTACCCAGAATAAATTTCATTGTCCCTTGTCATGTACAGTTCCTGTTTTCTTTACTTTGGGATGTTGTTCTTTGTCCATTATTTCATTACCATAATTACTGGTTTGCTCGTGATCGTCCCGACTTACATGGACTGTCCTGGTGTCACATCAATACTGAATGAATGAATTCTTTGTTTTAAATGTGTGTCTCTTTCATTCTTGAAAATATCTGAATACCTTATCATTTCCTCCTTAAGAGAGAATTGGACTCTATTCTCTCCTTGAAGACTGTACAAATTTCTGGGTTATGTTCTTCAAAGCCAGTTGGGAGGCTTCAGGAGTTGCTTTAAAGGTCAAGCATACATTGGCTTTTGCAGATCGATACAATCCCTAAATAACTCAGTATGCTTTTGTTCTACTGACAGTCAGATCCACAGGCAAATAATCATAACCAGAGATCTAACCGAGAAAAGCTTTCCAAGCTTGCAGGCTGTCCTCATATTTTCTGGTTTCTTTGTTCAGGATATTTTGGCTTCCCCTCAATTTAATGAAGTCTACTTTGATGCTCCCTGAAAATATTAGTTGAGGCAAGAAAGCGTCACCTTTAATCTAACCTTTGAAACTAGAATGGACCCCAATTAACTGAGAGGTTTTAATGGAGGCATTTGAGGACACCAGAGGTTATTTACTGTGAAAGCTGCTTCTTTAAAATCACGTCTTATAACCAGTCCAAGTACATCTTGTCACAGACAAGAAAGAGCTAACACCCATAAACATTCTGAGTTTTTTTTAATGTCCTAAGGTTTTCCAAGCAATTTACAGAGGCTGCACGTTCTTTTGGCAAGTAGTATATCTTTATAAGGATTACAAGTGACAGTTTTGTCCAATGTTTTATGATGATATAAGAAGAATCACTGGCTTTTCAGCCTGCAATAGCAGTGTCCTTGCCAGCCAGTACCCAACTATTAGACCCATGCCTCATTTGTAAAATTATGTTCAAATTCTACTTCTAGCAACCCAATTATGTTTTATTTAAGAATAAGATGTCATTTTTCAAAAGCAAGAGAGAGTCAAAAATCCAGCATTAAAGAAGGCTGAATGCTGAAGTAATGATGCTTTTGAACTGTGGTTTTGGAGAAGACTCTTGAGAATACTTGGACTGCAAGATCAAACCAGTCAGTCCTAAAGGAACACAATCTTGAATAGTCACTGGAAAGACTGATGTTGAAGCTGAAGCGCCAATCCTTTGGCCACCTGAAGTGAGGAACTGACTCATTGGAAATGACCCTGATGCTGAGAAAAATTGAGGACAAGAGGAGAAGAGGGCAATAGAGGACGAGATGGTTGGATGGCATCACTGATTCAATGGACATGAATTTGAGTAAACTCTGGGAGATAGCGAAGGACAGTGAAGTCTGGCATGCTGCAGCCCACTGAATCTCAAGAGTCGGACATGACTTAGTGACTGAACACAACAACAAAACAGGATAGAACTTTCATAAAATAATCCAGGTGTAAGTAGTTCACTATTGACTGAATACTATACTCTCACTTTGTGGCTTCTGTCCCTGGAGGGAAGATATTCAACCTTTGCCATCACATAGCAACTAGAAAGTATCAGAGTATTGTATTCTATTTGGTATTACTGGTAATACCAAATAGAATACCTGTAATACCAAACAGAATACCTGTTTAAATTCTCTTATCTGAAACTTAAGACACATTGTTATACCTCTCAATAAGAGAGGCTGAGCAAGGCAGTCTTTCATTATATAGATATGTGACCAGTTGAAACTGTATTATTAGAAAGAGGTTAACACGAGGTATTGGCAACTCACAGTCTGACACACTGTTGTGTTCTTCAGAAACAAATCTAAATATTTAAAGCAAGCAAGAAAGATTTAATACATAGAATAAAGTACTTTCAAAATTAATAGAAGAAAGAGCCAAAGTTGTGGGCTCTGGACTTGAACACAACACTGTAGAACTAACACAGCCAGGGACTGAAGCTACCACAGGAACGGCTGAGTATAGACATTCCACTTTAAAAGCAATTCCATAATCAGAAAGCTGGGAACTAGCTGTCATCACTGCTTTTGCAACAGCTGCCTCTCAACATGAAAGGAAGTGGATAACATACACTGGAGTACTGCTTTAGAAACCAAGATCTTGTCTGCTGGTAGAAAAAAAAAAAAAAAACTAAAACTAAAGCAACACAACTATCCTTTGCTTCCACCTTCTAAAGTCTGTGCAAATACATTTTATTGGTAGAGTCTAATTCTCTTCTTGACTCTTTACTGCAAAGGCATAGGGGAAGTGTCACTTTAAGCTTTTCAGAATCTTCAGCCAGAAACACACAGGAAGAAGAATGTTGGAATGGTGTTTAATGAGCCAATCTATAACATCATCAGTGTTATTAATCAACAACAGGCACCTCAGCAAAGCAGATATTGTTGAAGTATCATTTTATTCAACTGAATACTCTAAATGAACTTTTCGTCTGTGTTTGTGCTTTAGTAATTAAATTATCATTTAAAACAAAATAATTGTATTCACTTCACCAAAATAAGAGTCAAGAAACTCAGTTTGTATGAGATTTGGACACATCAATATCAATTTCTTCCCCCTTTATACTATACTAGACTTTAAACAAATACGATTTTTAAAAGTCTGAAAGTTCTGTCTCTATCGAGACTTCATATTCTCCCAAGCTACAGTGAATGAAAGAATAAGCAATTTACTTTTTATATAGTAGCAATACAGCTAGCAGTTAATTTCAAAATAACTTGATCAAGATATTTCCCTTTATTTGTCAGTTTCCTGACATTTGAAACAGGAATAGGCAAATAACTTTATCTTATCTGAAACTGCCTTTAATTGTTTTTCAAAGAGGTGATAAGTAGGTTCAGGTCACTCAACTAGAGAATAAGGCAGGGATAGAAAGTTGTACTGTCCCTTGCATGATAGCAGGGACCTTGCCTGTCTTATTCATCATAGTGGACCCAGAACCAAGTACTGCTAAGCACCCACTAGATAACCTTCTAAGAATTCTTCACTTAATACTGCTACTGCTAAGTCACTTCAGTCGTGTCCGACTCTGTGTGACCCCATAGACGGCAGCCCACCAGGCTCCCTTGTCCCTGGGATTCTCCAGGCAAAAACACTGAAGCGACCCCACGGACTGCAGCCTATCAGGCTCCTCTGTCCATGGGGTTTTCCAGGCAAGAATACTGGAGTGGGATGCCATTGCCTTCTCCACTTCACTTAATAAGTAAGGCCCTAAAGAATCTGCCTGCAATGCAGGAGACCCCAGTTCGATTCCTGGGTCTGGAAGATCCTCTGGAGAAGGGATAGGCTACCCACTCCAGTACTCTTGGGCTTCCCTTGTGGCTCAGCTGGTAAAGAACCCACCTGCAATGCAGGAGACCTGGGTTCGATCCCTGGGTTGGGAAGATCCCCTGGAGAAAGGAAAGGCTACCCACTCCAGTATTCTGGCCTGGAGAATTCCATGGACTGTACTGCCCATGGGGTCACAGAGAGTCAGACATGACTGAGCAGCTTAAACTTTTAAAACAGTTTATAAAAATAATATTAGGAAGATAATGAAGGGTAAGGAAAATGCTGAGCATACATGAAACACTCACAACCAGTCTCAAGGTTCTGGATCATAACTCTTTGTAGTCAATTTTCAAGATGACTGTTAAACTTTATCCTACTGGCAAGGTCACTGTTGAAGATTCTTTCTCAGGTCTGAGGTGAGATTGCAGGCTGAATAGCAAGGACATTTACAGAATTTATCTTGGAATGTGTGTTCTGAAAATTAAGTCATTTTGAACAAAAAAAAATTATCTTTAGAGTGGGGAAAATACATTTAAAAATTAATAAGTTATATGCACTTAGACATTGATTTTTTAATCCAACAAGCAGGAAAGTTTTAGGAGGCTATTCACCAAAACACTTAAATCACATGTTTCTAACACCTTTCAGGGAGCTTCCCTGATAGCTCAGTTGGTAAAGAATCTGCCTGCAAGGTGGGAGACCTAGGCTCACATCCCTGGGTTGGGAAGATTCCCTGGATAAGGGAAAAGCTACCCACTCCAGTATTCTGGCCTGCACAATTTCATTTAATGTTGTCTCTTATAATGAATAGACAAAACAACTTACAGTAATACTAACAGCATATACACAGAATATACAGAAAAGGAAATAAACTGACCTTATAAAGCTTTTCTTTTTTTTCCTAAAAGATGTGTAATTTCCATTTTGAAGGCTGATCGCTTTGTCTTAAATGCTTTGCCTGCAAAATGAGTAGACTATTATGTTGAAGAGAAGGCTTTACTTGTTTAAGTAGTGGGCACAGAACAAAGTCATGAAAAAATAAACGGTAAAAATGGCATGATTTTCCATCTGATTTTATTTTTACTTAAATGTTCTACTAAAAGGGGTTAGCATTATGTAAAGGAAATAGATGGTGTTGAAGGACATATTCACAGAGGAAACAAAGCACAAGGTATATTTTGATACCCTTTTCCTGTTAATAAATAACCAATATCAAATTGTGTTAACCTTACTCTATCAGTTTTGCTAAGATTAGACTGTCCAGACAGCTGGATTTTTCAAATCAGTCCAGATCTCTTGGCTTTTCCTCTAAAATTCATGTCTACCAGAACAAAAGAGATTTGTAGGTATAAAAATTTCCAATTTTTTAAGGATTTATTTTCTTAAAAATTAGCAGTATATTTTAGGAGTTACTTTAAAGAGAAAGTAAATGTTGAGCATAAAGTACTGAGTAAAAATCACTACATGTAAAGTTTTTAAGTCTCTCTACCTCTCCAGAGTCCCAAAGTTTAGAACTCCAATCTAGGCTATTATTAAAATATGAAACTGAAAACATTTCCCTGTATCACCACCTTCTATTTCTACTTAAGGTTCTACTCTGTCTTTAACTTCGCATAGCCTGTGTTACTCTATAAGGAAAAGGATGTGAGAGGGATGTACAATTTTGTGACTTTCATTCTTATAAATATCTTTTCATCAGGTGTTCTAATGTGAATGTAATTTTTAATTTCTATCGTTCCATTCAAGATATCAATCTTAGAAAAACACTAATATAAAATTAAAAGGATAAAAGAGAAAAGGATGAGGATCCTATAATATATTTTAGTTCCTAAAACTTTTCTCAATAAAGCAAACATACTCCTAACTGGACCTAGTTCCTGGATACAACTAGATCTGTTATGTGTTGACTCCAAATCTCCACACATTGTTCATTTTCAACAGCAATAAACCAAAAAAAAAAGAAAGAAAGAAAGAAAAGAACTATCTACATCTGCTTTCTGGCTAACCTTGTAGATATTCTTTTCTATTTCTGTTTCTTTCAAATATGATTAGATAATAAAATTATTTTTATGTTGGAAATTTACTTTGGATCCTGAGGTTGAATAAAAAAAAAGGAACATATTAAATCTTAATTTAAAAAAAAAAAAGAGTCAAACTCATAGAATGCTTACAGTAACATTTTCAAGGGCTCAGCTCTGCTTCTGGGAATTAAAACCGCCAGTGCCTCCATCCCCATTCACTCCCGCATTCAAATACAGGATCACATCAGGGGAAATACTTGAGGGGAAATATGTTCACCTTATACATTTTTTTTTCAAATAAGTATTTTGTTTGCATATTGCCATTCAAAGTCTTCTGGCACAAATTCTGTTCAGCACAGAGAAGCTAATTCATTGTTAAGTGTTTGGCTTAAATTCTGTATTCATTATGTAAACTCCTTTTTTTTCCCACATAACCCTCCAAGGTTTGATGAAAAATAGATTCCTAAACATGTTCAACCTGTCAAACAGGAATAAAAGCTTCCAGTGGAAGCATAATGCTCCCTTGAAATAGAAGTGTTGTAGCTTGTATGAGTGTATTTCACTCTTGGACAGAAATGAGATCATGTTTCGTTTCAGGAAGATATATGTTTCAGGTAAGAGACTGAAACAAATCAACTTTCTATAGTTAACTAAATACATAGGAGAATATTTGAATTCAAATGTACTGTTAAAGCTAAGTAGCTCTTTAATTATATTATGAAATTAAATGGTAGATGAGTTTCAATTCTGAGTAGGTTTGTAAATATTCACCAGAAGATACAGATCTTTCCTGAAAAACTGCACCTTGTTGATCTCTTCTCTCCCTCTCCTCTTCCCTTTCTCCCTCTCTCCGAATGACCCCATAAATGGTACTGATATAATTTCTTTTGTTTCATCTCTTACCTGCTCAATTTCATGTCTGCCAAAGTCTTGAGCCAATTTCAGTTACGTCTGCCGGTAGATTCCTTCCTTGTGCACGTTTTCCTCAGTGTCTTGAATCAGTGTCTGTGGTCTATAGACTGTGTGCTGATAATGACTGCGTAAAGAAACTCTTAATGAAGGGTGGATATTCTTAACATATGGGCTCCAAATTAACAAGAGTTCCTGCTGCAGGAAGCAGCTGTTTTGTTTCTGTTCTGTCACTCCATGCTGGGCTCCTGTCCTGTTCTGTCTATCTACGTATTGGTAGCTCACTGAAGGCTGATATGAACAGGGTGTAGTAACAAGTTATTCCCCCACATTCTTACCTGGCAATTATATTTCTGATACTTGAGTCTGATGATAGAAATGATATATCCCACTTAAAAATCATAATATACATGTGATACTGTTAAAATGCACTGTCAAATTGCAATATTGCATATCAAATAACAGAGAGAGGTTCAAGAGCATGTTGCCTACGTTATAAATAACATCATCTATGTCATTAATCTGGAGAAGGCAATGGCGCCCCACTCCAGTACTCTGGCCTGGAAAATTCCATGGACAGAGGAGCTTGGTAGGCTGCAGTCCATGGGGTTGCTGAGAGTTGGACACGACTCACTGACTTCACTTTCACTTTTCACTTTCATACATTGGAGAAAGAAATGGCAACCCACTCCAGTGTTCTTGCCTGGAGAATCCTAGGGACGGCAGAGCCTGGTGGGCTGCCATCTATGGGGTCGCAGAGTCGGACACGACTGAAGCGACTTAGCAGCAGCAGCAGCAGCATGTCATTAATCTGGAGAAAGAAATGATAACCCATTCCAGTATTTCACAGATAGAGGGGCCCGGCAGCTCTAGTCCACAGGCTAACAAAGAGTCAGACACAATTGAGCATGCACATGCCACACACACATCATTAATAATATCAAGAGCTTAGATTTGAATCAAGGTTTTCTTACTCAGTCTCAGGGCTCTTTCCATGGCATGTGACTGAACTTCATACATGTGCACCTGCCATTTGTACTATGTAGAAAGCAAGTCTGTGGAATGAGCATAAGGAAAGAACATCATCTTGACTGAGCTGGAAAAACAATGACATAGCTTCATCCACTTCCTATAGAAAAGGATCATAGTAAGTAGGTGAGTTCACAGATGGAATGAACAAGCTCATATGTTGCCAGGATGAAACTTCAGTCCCTGGTTTCATGGGTTTTTTTTCTGTCAGAGCTGAGATTCTTTGGTCATAAGGAAGTCATCTTCAAGAAAGCAAAAAAGCACTATAATTCTCTTGGAGCTTAGAAAAACTGATGCAATAATCATTTTCTATCTAGAAAAATACAGTATTGTATTTCTAACAATTATTACCTTTTTCTTTAAATGTATGGTCTGACAAAGTGATACATAGATAACCATAGCAGAAATGGACCATTATAATTATTTATGCATAAATCAATTATAACTATCATAGATCAATTATAAGCCATTAGTAATGCAGGAGATAGGCAAGTGTCCCTGTGTCAGGAAGATCCCCTGGGGAAGGAAATGGCAACCCACTCCAGTATTCTTGCCTGGAGAATTCCCATGAACTACACTCTATGGGGTCACACAGAGTCAGACACAACTGAAGAAATGTAGCGAACACCTAGCCATTAGCAACAGTCCTTTTATGACACTTTTCCATTTCAAGTTATTATCATTTATTTTTTGTTGGATGGAATATTTTCGAGAATTATTTAGAGCTGCAGAATAAGCATGATGTGTATCTCTCAAATTCTCTTACACAAAATACTTCTTTTCTTGATAACTTTATTTCATATTTCTAAATGCCTTCCAACTTTATTGTGATTCTTTTTCTTGAGTTATTCAGAAATGTTTTTAAAGTTAAAAATATGAGTTCTTTTGTAAACTATCTTTCTTTTAACCAATATTTAACTACTTCAGAGTCAGAAAGATTAGTCTATGTAATACTGACTTTGAGTTAGGTTAAAAGTAGCTGAATATATAGTCAATTTTCAAAAGTTATACATGCTTTCTTTAAAAACCTAGTTATCTATATCTGTACTTCTTCCTGGATAATATAAGGAACATTTAAAATTTAGATAACCCAATCCAAATTTATACAGTCCTGTGGTCTAGTGTTTAATTATATCTATTTTGATCTTCCCTGATGGCTCAGATGGTAAAGAATCTGCCTGCAATGCAGGGGACTCAGGTTTGATCCCTGGGTAGGGAAGATCCCCTGGAGAAGGCAATGGCAATCTACCCCAGTATTCTTGCCTGGAGAATTCCATGGTCAGAGGAGCCTGGTGGACTACATTAGATGGGGTCACAAAGTGTCATACATGACTCAGTGACTAACGCTAGTGTTTAATTAGATATATTTTGATCTCTGTATTAGAAATTACTACTATGTATACAACCAACTGTTAGTTTAGAATTATCCATATATTTACTACAATCTGTATTCATCATTCCTTTCAGAAAACATGATCTTTTTTTGCTGTATTTCTTGAAAGACATGCATATGTTCCTCATCCGATTTATTTTCCTGATCATACCGGCATCCTGTTTTGTTGTGATATTTTTGCTTAGGTATCATTCTGATTACTTCTTACAAATGCACAACTTTGAATAGGAGTGATTTAAATATAATAATCTTTTTTCATGAAAAAAATGTATTCCCTTTTTTCTCACTTTCTGTTTATATAGGAACTCTGCAAGATGTTTACATTCTTTGTGCTTCCATTTCCTCTAAAATGAAGACAATAATAATGCCTACTCAAAAGACTCTCATGAGGCTCATATTTGTATGAGGATTAAAGAAGTTAAAAGTAGAGCACTTAGATTAATACCTAACACATTCCAGGTTAGCATTCTTCAATGTTTGCAAATGTAATTATTAAATTACATTTTTCTTCCTATTCAGCATTTCCCAGAACATATGCTAAAGGACTATCTTCCAGAGAATATGAATGAGTGTGACTGGAAGAGGTGTGGCCATGTCTGGGTTTTCATCCTCCTGTGAACAGGACATAAAGTTAGGCTTGTGCTTCAGTCTGCACTAACCCTAGTGCTTCACCCTCTGTCTACCTCTGACCCCTGTGACCAAGACCCAAGTCTGGTCAATCAAATCCCTGCTTCAAATGTTTAACCTGATGCCATTTGTTATGCAGAAAGTACATGTCTCCAGGAAGCCTCTATCCATATTCCCAATCCTGGAGGAAAAGTTCATTTGCTTAGAAAACACAGAAGCCAATATACTGAGAGATCCAAGGGAGAGAAAGAGAGGCTTAGTTGTGACTGTCCTCAATTCACATCACATTCCCATCAATTCCCAAAAGTATTGACTTTTGCCACTGTGACCAAGAGTCTTGACCAGAACAAAACTGTTCCTGAGAAGTATCCTGAGTAGATTAGTTTAAAAAGTACTGCAAACTCTAGCTCTTTACTGAAATTTTAAAAAGTAAACTATGCTCTTGTGCGTGCTCAGTCATGTCTGAATCTTTGAGATCCCATGGACTGTATGTAGCCTGCCAGGATCCTCTGTCCATGGGATTCTCCAGGCAAGAATACTGTAATGGGTTTCCATTCCCTACTCCAATACTATGCTATCACAAAAGCCTCTATATACTTCTATAAGAATTTTATTTTAAAATCTTATTTTTAAAAAAGCATTCCTAGCTTAACATAATAGCATTTCTCAAACATATCTGGACATTTTTTCCTGACAACTTGTAATAAATGACAAACCTGAGTCACGGAGAATAAATGTGTGCTTCACAGTAGTTTTGAAACCACTGATACAAGAGTCTCATGATTCCACATTATAGATCTTTACTCTCTATAGAATCTATAGAATTTATTTTACAATTGTAATCCATACTTAATGGTGCTAATATTCTTTTTAATTCAAATAATTAACCAGGTGTGCCTGCCCCATCTAATAAGAGACCCAACATTTCCTTCATGTCTAACTTAAACTAAAATTGATATACGGCAGGTTTTGTTCATGCATTTTCCTTTCTGCTTCCTTGTTGCCTAAGTCTAAAACCATTTAATTTCTACATTGTTTTAATCATTGAATCTTTAAAAGGTGTATTATTTTTCAAATCTCACCAATGATTTTTCTATCCTTTGCTTTACTTGTACCAAAAGTACCATGGGATCAGCTTGTCAATTTCCTAATTAAGGGTTTTGAATTAATTTATGAATTCTTCCAAAGTTTATTTATATTTTTATAATTTAAGCCTTCTCATGTTGAAATATTAGGTCTCATATATCCTAAGGAGTTAATATAGTCTTCATACATAAACACATAATCTATGCATAATAATACTATTCTCTTTTCTAGCAGTTATATCCTCATTGATCTTATTGCATTAAATAGAATTTCTAAAACAATTTGATAGAAGGAATAATTATCCTATTCTTGATTTGAAAGAGAAAGCTTTTAAGTGTTTCTTCATTTAAAAAATTTGGCTGTTAGTGTGTGCAAAGTATTTTTTGCATTTTTAAAGTGTGTTCCTTTTATTCATAGTTCACCATTAAAAAATCATGAATGGGTACCAACACAATATTGTAAATTTAAAAAATAATAATAAATAATAAAAATAAAAAAGAAATTAAATACAAAAAAGTTTTTTCTGCTATGATTTATTAATTATTTATTAGAAAATTCATTCTTGGAAAGATAAAAGGGAAAATCATATAAAATATAAATACAAGATTTAATGGCTTCCCTGGTGTCTCAGATAGTAAAGAATCTGCCTGCAGTGCAGGAGATTTGTGTTCTGTCCCTCGGTTGGAAAGATTACCTGCAGGAGGGCATGGCAACCCACTCCAGTATTCGTTCCTGGAGAATCCCAAGGACGGAGGAGCCTGGTGGGCTACAGTCCATGGGGTGGCAAAGAGTCGAACACGAATGAAAGACTAAGCACGGAAAAATATTAATAAATTGATCCCAGACAACACATTTTATATATGCATAAATGTCCACACTTATTTTAAGGTCTTTAGAAACTGCAACAAGATTATCTTGATGCATTTTTGCTTTATGTTCTATTTTCCTATCCTGCTTCATTTTGTGTTTGTTTGTATATTTCTGTGTTTTAGCAACATACTTGGAAAAACTTTTAACCTTTCTCATACTTTTTGTTTCTGTTGCAAAAACCACACAACTGAAAATCACATATTTTAAATGTAATATGTTGTGCCTTTTAATGATAATGCATTTATCTTTTAATAATAATTTTTTATTCCATATATCTATACTTCTGTCATTAGAAATGCCACTGAACTTACTTGCCTAATTCTAGCTTTCATTCTTAATACATACTTTTCCTATTTTCTTTCTTATTATAATGAAAATGCTATCAAATTTTTATTGTTCTGGTGGTTTGAAAATTATACACACTGCTCTTCAACTAATAATTCTGTGTGGCACATTACAATTATACATGTGTACAAATAATTGTATATGAATTTATTATTTCTCAATCATTGGTGAAATGAAAATAGCATATTTTAATCTCCTTTCTTCTTTTAAGGCAGAAAGTTTAGCATGCCTTTCAGTTTTGAAATAAGTCTATGGTTTCTCACCTAACTTAATACCAAATAATTTCTGAGATTTATTTAAATCTCCAAATTTAATCTCTTATTACATTTAAAATTTTGTTTATAATTATTTAGACTAAGTCAACATTAACTGATCTTTACTATCTACTCTTAGGTCTCTAATCCGGAGTTTTTATTTTGATTAAAATTTTGTCAACTAGTACACCTTTTCCATTAGAAGTGTATAAAGATTTCTGAGCACTTATATACCTGCAAATATATGTTTTAACTATGTTCACATATAAATGGCAAACTGAATGACATAAAACATAGTTACCCTCAATATTATGTAGCTTCTGTTCCCTTGTTTTAGGACAGCTAGTGTTTAAAGGTGAAGTCTATGCCTGGATGGTTAGATGGCATCACTAACTCACTGAACATGAATTTGAGCCAACTCCAGAAACAGTGAAGCACAAAGGAGCACTGTAGGCTCCAGTCCACGGGGTTGGAAAGAGTCAGGCATGACTTAGTGACTGAACAACTACAACAATGTGCAGATTAACCAACCTCCATCCCTCCTCCTCCTCCTTTCCTCCCCTCCTCTTCCCCTTGTCCTTTAAAAAGTTTAAATATTTTACATATATCCTCAGTTCTTCCTGGTTGTATGTGTGCCACACAAGTATTTACGTTTGATATGCATATTCAGAGCTTTATTCAGTTCAGTTAGATTGTTGGTTTTTTTTTTTTTTTTTTTTGGCAATCTTCAATGTTACCTCTATTTCATTTCAATAATATGATGTTAGATATATTTTCTCTGCCTTTTGCAATTGCAAGGGTACCTCTCATTCATTTCTATCACTAGCTCCTTTTCCTCTGTATTCATAGAATGGTTCTCAAAGTTTATCTCAAAATTTCATTTTCTTCTTTGTCATTCTGCTTTTAATGAATATTTTAAATGTTTGAATATTTAGTTTCTTTGCATGTCAATAGTTCATTGTTTTGTTTTTAACATATCTCTTTTTTCCATTTTCTTCCATATCTTTCTTCTTCATTTTATTGTTATATTACTTTAAATTTTATTTTCATCTTATTTCATTTAACACATTTCTTTTATAAAAAACAAAAAAGCTTACATTTTTATAAAATTTACTTAGGGATCTTATAGCATATGGCTCAGTGGTCAAAAATCAGCCTCCAGTGCAGGAGACGTGGGTTTGATCCCTAGGTTGGGAAAATCTCTTGGTGGAGGAAACGGCTACTCACTCCAGTACTCTTGCCTGGAGAATCCCAGGAATAGAGGAGCCTGGTGGGCTATTGATCCTTGGGTTGGGAAGATATCCTGGAGGAGGAAATGGCCACCCATTCCAGTATTCTTGCCTGGAGAATCCCAGGGATAGAGGAATCTGGCAGGGTACAGTCCATAGGGTCGCAAAGAGTCAGCCATGACTGAAGTGACTTAGCACGGCATGGCACTGTAGCATATATTTTTCAAAAATAACTTACCCTCTAGTGTCCTGTTTGTTAGCCATTTTACTTCTTGCAGAATATTTTCATATCTCCTCTGTCGATTTTTTTCCAATTACTCATCCTTGAGGAATAAAGATTCTCTCCACTGATTACTCGTAATGTTTGTAGACTCTTCTGATTATTCTCATTGTTTTCTTGGTTTCTGTTAGAACACGTTTCTTAGATTTTTCAACTATAGAAATGGTAAATGTAAACAGACTTAGTTTAACTACTGGTCTCTGGCAGTCACTTGATTTCTCTAAATTCTAGACTTCATCAATCTTACTATCATGATCTGGTTGACTACTTTGAGAAAGTAATCATTTTTTTTAGGTAATTCTAATCAATGTATGTATAGTTCTTATACCAGAAGTGATCTACCTTTGTACTTCCTTATAACACATTCTTTTCTCATTTTCTCAGATTCAGGAAACCAAATGTTTAGCCACTGTAGACTCTATTTTGTATTACTACAAATTTTAGCCATAGAAAGGAGGATGGTAAAGTGGTCCTGCGTACAGATACACTTTTTGGTCAGTTTGGGAGAGTTGTTCAGATTCTGAATCTCCAAGTCAGGCAGCACTAGGGAAATTGCTCATTTCTTTCCCATTAGTTAGATTGATAGATTTATTCTCCTTCAGATAATAAAGCAAGCCATATTCTAAAGATAATTAAGAAAGTGCCAGCCAATTTTTTCCCCTTCTACTTCAGATTGATCTACTTGGTTTCACATATGGTGAAAATCTGGGTAACCAAGTGAATGGTTGCCAGTCTTTGTTGCTGGTAGTGCTGTACGATGAATAGACTTTGTCTTTTTAGTTTTAAAAATATTTGATTAATTTTTTAAGTCACACCCTACCAGCCAGATGCCACTGTAAAGAAAGTCAACTGGACCGATTTTTACATTTCTACATTCTTTCTTAGATTCTTTTCCATTATAGGTTATTACGAGATATTGAATATAGTTCCCTGTGCTATACAGTAGGTCCTTGTTTATCTGTTTTATACATAGTGTGTGTGTGTGTGTGTTAATCACAGACTCCTAATTTATCCCTCACCCTCCTCCCCCTTTGGTAACCATAAATTTGTTCTCTATGTCTGTAAGTCTATTTCCATTTTATAACTAAATTCATTTGTATCATTTTTTTATTCCATGTATAAGTGATGTCATGTGATTTGTTTTCTGTCTGACTTACTTCACTTAGTACGATAATCTTTAGATCCATCTATGTTGCTGGAGACAGTATCATTTTATTCTTTTTTATGGCTGAGTAATATCCTTTTGGGGCTTCCCTGGTGATTCAGCAGTAAAGAATCTCCCTGCCAATGTAGGAGACGCGAGTTTGATACCTTAGTTGGGAAGATCCCATGGAGAAGGGAATGACAACACACTCTGGTATTCTTGCTTGGGAAATTTCATGGACAGGAGGGTCTGATGGGCCATATTCCACAGGGTCTCAAAGAGTTGGACACAATTTAGTGACTAAACAACAATACTCCTTTGTGTGCATGTATGCATACACACACCACATTTTCTTGATCCATTCCTCTCTTGATGGACACTTAGGTTGTTTCCATGTCCTGGCTATTTTAAATTGTGTGGCTATGAACACTGGGGTGCCTGCATCCTTTCAAGTTAGAGTTTTAGTCTTTTTCTGGATATATGTCCAGTAGTTGGATGACTGGATCATATGGTAACTCAATTTTTAGTTTTTTAAGAAACCTCCATATTAGTCTCCATAGAGGCTGTACCACAGATATATGTTTTAAATGATTAAAATAAAATATGGTTATTTTAACCATATGTATATATTAACATATATCTCAGAGGAATGCCTCATGTTATAGCTCACTGTAAGAGCTGGCACAATAAACAAGTCCTTAGAAGCATTAAAGGTAATAACATATTTATATTTTCATATTATTATTGGTTTCTCCTACACTTGGCTTATAAAACATTTCTGACATCTTTCTTTTAACTATTATTCAAATGAAATTCATCATGTGCTGTGCTGTGCTTAGTCATTCAATCGTGTCCCACTCTTTGTGACCCCACGGACTGTAGCCCACCAGGCTCCTCTGTTCATGGGATTCTCCAGGGAAGGATACTGGAGTGGGTTGCCATTTCTTTCTCCAACAGATCTTTCCAACCCAGGGATTGAACCCAGGTCCCCTGCATTGCAGGTGGGCTCTTTATAGTCTGAGCCACCACAGAAGCAAAAATTCATCATATCAGTAATTTTGCCAAAGACTCAGTTAAAATTTAGATTTCTTACATCTTGTGCTAATGATTACTAAGTATCATTAAGTAGAAATCTCTTCAATATATATGATATTTTGAATATTTAATTCACCTGGAAGTTTATTTTACCCACTGAAAACCACAGACATGTTTCTAGAACAGTTGATGAGTACCACATGGTGTGCACCCCCCTCCTCCCCTTCTGCTGCATCCACACAGACTGCAGTAATGGAGTATCATTGCTTCCTGAGTTCTGTTCAGTCTCACAATTCTCAAACCATGCCCTGAAAAGCCACTACCATGTGATGAGATTTTACTTATGAGATAAAACCATTTATCACTTCAGTTTCAGATCCTTATTAGGGTTCCCCCAAAGAAGAAACTGTTATTGACTTGTTTCCACTACTTTCCATTCACAGCCAAAAGAAAAACCATTTGCATGTATAGAAAAAAAATGTAAATTATATTAGTATAGAACAATGAAGCTTAAGCTAGATGAGACAGCACATACGACAATTTTTGCTTTTTTATATTTCAAATATTAAAAAACCTAGATTCAGGTTTAGGAAAAGGCAAAATAGAAAAAAGTTATTTATTGGAAGTTATAGTAGAATAGCTATTTGCTGTAGGTTCATTGAACATGGTTAGCCCCTTGAATGGCCCTAAGGACTATTGTTGTTTTCCAAGAAAATCTTAATATTTAAGGATTAAGTTCATGGGTCAGGTAAAACTTACAGTAGTCCAAATTACTTTGGACCAGGATTCTGTGAAATGTGGCCTAATTTTATGTAGGTAGTTTCCCTGGCGGCTTTAACGGTAAAGAGTCTGCCTGCAATGCAGGAGTCCTGGCTTTGATCCCTGGGTTAGGAAGATCCCCTGGAGAAGGAAATGGCAACCCACTCCAGGATTCTTGCCTCGAGAATCCCCTGGACAGAGGCACTTGGTGAGCCCCAGTCCATGGGATCGCAAATAGTCAGACACAACTGAGTGACTAACATATCAATTTCATTTTTTTCATTTAGATGTGGCTCTGAAGGTAAATAATCTGCCTGCAATGTAGGAGATCGAGGTTCGATCCCTGTGTCAGAAAGATCCCCTCGTGAAGGGAATGGCTACTCACTCCAGGATTCTTGCCTGGAAAATACCATGGACAGATGAGCCTGGTGGGCTATAGTCTATGGGGTCACAAAGAGTCAGACACGACTGCACTTTTCCTTTTCTGCAACTGTTTATACTTTAGTTCTAAATAGTCTGAAAGAACAGAGAACAATCTATTGTTGGTACTTTATGATGAAAATATATAATGTTTCATAAATACAAATCTCTTTAAAGAATGGTCTAGAATTCTAAATATGTAACTTCAATATGCTTCAAGTTCTTTACTGGAAACATAGCAGTATTTGCCATTATTAAAAAAATAAATATTCATGATACTCCAATTAAAAAATAAATTTTAAAAATTAAATTAAAAGTTTAAATTAGAAATTTAATTAAAATTAAGTGAAACAGATAATTTTAAGAATTGTGCTTTTTTTCATCATTCAGTCATGTCTGACTCTTTGAGATCCCATATAGCCCACCAGGCTCCTCTGTCCCTGGGGGTTTCCAAGGCAAGAATACTGGAGTGGATTGCCATGCCCTATTCCAGCGGATCTTCCCAACCCATGGATCAAACACAGGTCTTCTGCATTGCAGGCAGATTCCTTACCACCTGAACCACCAGGGAAGCCAAATGTTAAGAACTGGAGTTGAATAATTAACTAATGTTTTGTATTCCATAGCCCCTCAAAGTAAGAGGAGCAGCGGAAATCCATACTTATGAAATATGTAGTGAGAGCTATTTCTTTAGTTGAGATTTAATCTGTGCAAGATGCACTGTTGATTTCTTAGCCTCTTCACTTCCTTTTCCAAAAAGTAACCCTGGCTCTCCAAGTACTCTGCCTCTTTGCAGTTCTGTGGAAGTTGTTCACTCTCCCATGGCCATTGTATCAAGAAGAGGAGACAAGTACAGCCAGGATCCCGTAACATTTTGTTCTCCTACTGATGTCCCTTCTACTTACTGCCACCTGCTGACCTTGTTTTTCCACATCCATTAAAGACTTTTGCTCCTAAGTGCAGCTGGTTCAGCACCGTCATTTCGCATTCTAACTCCAGGCTGTCCAGAGAACTTCAATTTCCTCCATCATTTCTCTTTCTATTAAAAGAATATCTGTGCTTCTTCTGGTCTCCTGGCAACACAGTAAGGAACTGTATTTCCCAGGCTTCCTTGCAGATATATATTCAGGCCAATGGATGTGAGCAGAAGTGATATATGCAACTTTATAATAAGGTTCCTGAAAGGAAGTCACTTGCCTTTCACTTCCTTCTCTCTTATCAGGATCAAAAGTGGAGAAAATGAAGTGACATTGGCTTACAGTCCCTCTTCCTACCTTGCAGACTACTCTGTACCTTTTCTTTTTAGATTCATTTATTAGATACTGGTTTCCCCCCACAATGGGATTCCATACTCAGATTCATTTATACCTATTTTACTCCTCAACTGTTCCTTAGACAAGGCTCATGGCTCCAGCTACAACATTTATCTCTTGAATTGAAGAATTACATATGCAAATGCTTATTCAGCATCTTCACTTAGATTTGTACAATTCCTTGAGTTCCATATGGCCAATAAATCTGGCTACCCATTCCTTTTTTTTTTTAATGTATGATATTACCAACTACGTAAACCAAATGTATAGCTTAATGTACTATTATAAATAAATTTAACAATCTTCTAACCAACCTATATGTCAAGAAATAAGCATTTTTTGCCACCCCAAAAACCTCTCCAACCCCTCTTACAATACCCTTCCTCCCCCAAGAAAAACAGCTCTTCTGATAGCAGCCCACCAGGCTCCTCTGTCCATGGGATTTTCCAGGCAAGAGTACTGGAGTGGGGTTCCATTGTCTTCTCCAATCAATGCTAGATGCCTAGATTTTATAATTCATGACTTACCATGAAATATTGATAACCTGGCTTCATCATTCTTTCTTATCTTTTGCAGTACTTGTACAAAGAGAAACTTTGCCTCATTTATTACTTAGATCACTTCATATTATTCATAACATTTCATATTATTTCAAATCATTTCATATTATTACTTAGATCATTTCATATGAAAAAGGACAAAACATGTTTTATTATGTAGTTTATTAGCCCTGTGTCATACAAAGGCAATCAATTAGTTGTAAGTATGAATGTGTGTCATTATGAATTCAGGCATCTAAGATGTTTGATATGCTTTCATCCATTTCAGTTTATTATACATTTTGGACAACATAAACCTTTTCAAGTTGGCTCTCAACTTCTACTGGTGCATCCTTATATTCTGTGACAACCTCCTTATTAACTAGAATAATAGGATTTCCTAGGCTCATGTTTGGAGAAGGCGATGGCAACCCACTCCAGTACTCTTGCCTGGAAAATCCCATGGATGGAGGAGCCTGGTAGGCTGCAGTCCATGGGGTCACTAAGAGTCAGACAGACTGAGCGACCTCACTTTCACTTTTCACTTTCATGCATTGGAGAAGGAAATGGCAACCCACTCCAGTGTTCTTGCCTGGAGAATCCCAGGGACAGGGGAGCCTGGTGGGCTCCCATCTATGGGGTCACACAGAGTCAGACACAACTGAAGCGACCTAGCAGCAGCAACAGCAGGCTCATGTTACATTAGCTACCCTTTTCTCAAAGACAGGTGGTACTTCAAGTAGCTTTGTTTCTTTTCATAGGAAGTGGTATTTTTATGTCACAGCCTGGATGGTAGAGATGCTCACTGCTGTTAGGATGGGCTTTATTTCTAGACTTTTCCAATGAAGAAAACTATAGATAAATAAATGTGATTTCTTTTGAGAAAAAAAAATCTGATGAGTTCATTCTGATGCTTTCAGTTATAATTCTATACTTCTGAGAATACTGCTTGTTTTACCAAGCATTACACACAAAGTATTATAAGGATAATAATTCTAACACAGTCACCATATGGTTAATAAAAACCCTTCCAAAAACGTGTACATGTTCTCTTCATTTTCCCTACCTTTTACTAAAGTTGAACTCTATCTACATTTTCAGTGTGGCCATATTAAACTACCTCCTATATCTCTCATCTATCTGAGTTCTTCAAGATAGTATGTGTATATTTAATGCTCATCAGTAGTCTCAACGTTGATGTATCTCCATCTTTTTGATTAACCCGAAGTTTATTCTTCAGTAGCTTATAAATAAATAGTCCATAAAAACAATACTCCCTAAGCTCTCATGTGGCCCTGATGGTTTGTGGAATTTTAATTATGGAAATCAGTTAAGTGAAGACATATTTTTGGTTCCCAATTTCTTTCCTTGTATCTTAAACATGAGTCAATTAGCCACTTGGCACAGGTGTTCCTGCCATAAAACCTAATGACAATTCTCTTTCCATTTAGGTTACAAGACTACGTTAGTCTTTCTCATGCTGGAACACAGCAGCTAGTACTCTGTTCCAAAAGAGTCTCTTTTCACATCTTCATTTTTCTTCCATCTTTCATCTTTCTTTTGCATTTCACAGTTTCTTTATCCCCTTTTTCCTAGTTTTTTTTTTTTTTTTTCTTCCTACTTTTCTCCTTGACTTTTCAAAAATAATAGTCTCTGTCTGGGAAAACAAGGACTTCCTTTTCAAACCTGTCTGGAAAACTGCTCCTTTTTTCTCTTAGTTTAGGAATCATCTCTTCCTGAAACCTTTCTCAATCTACTTTGATAAACTGCAATTGTCTTCTCCTAATATTACTTAAAATTTAATGTAAAGTATTTCTCTGAAAACCAAGTAAATTATTGACAGAACCCTCTGATTTACTCATTCATTACTAATAGAACACTCAGTGTTGTTGTTTAGTCACTCAGTTGTGTCTGAGTCTTTTCCAACTCCATGGATTATAGCCCTGCAGGCTCCTTTTTTCATGAGATTTCCTGGGCAAGAATAACTGGAGAGAGCTGCCATTTCCTTCTCCAGAGGATCTTCCTGACCCGGGGATCAAACCTGTGCCTCTTGCATTGGCCAACCACTCTTAAATAAGGGATGGGGACCTATGTATTAGTTGCAAAAGTAGGCAAAGAAAACAGCAGCCACTACTGCTTCAATCACATAAAATTTCTTGGTCCTAATTTTTCAGAATAGATTTGTCTAATGGTTGAAACACTGTTCAGTTCAGTTCAGTTCAGTCGCTCAGTCATGTCCGACTCTTTGTGACCCCATGAATCGCAGCACACCAGGCCTCCCTGTCCATCATCATCTCCCGGAGTTCACTCAGACTCACGTCCATAGAGTCCGTGATGCCATCCAGCCATCTCATCCTCGGTCGTCCCCTTCTCCTCCCGCCCCCAATCCCTCCCAGCATCAGAGTCTTTTCCAATGAGTCAACTCTTCTCATGAGGTGGCCAAAGTACTGGAGTTTCAGCTTTAGCATCATTCCTTCCAAAGAAATCCCAGGGTTGATCTCCTTCAGAATGGACTGGTTGGATCTCCTTGCAGTCCAAGGGACTCTCAAGAGTCTTCTCCAACACCACAGTTCAAAAGCATCAATTCTTCGGCGCTCAGCTTTCTTCACAGTCCAACTTTCACATCCATACATGACCACAGGAAAAACCATAGCCTTGACTAGGCGGACCTTAGTCGGCAAAGTAATGTCTCTGCTTTTGAATATACTATCCAGGTTGGTCATAACTTTTCTTCCAAGGAGTAAGCGTCTTTTAATTTCATGGCTGCAGTCACCATCTGCAGTGATTTTGGAGCCCCAAAAAATAAAGTCTGACACTGTTTCCACTGTTTCCCCATCTATTTCCCATGAAGTGATGGGACCGGATGCCATGATCTTCGTTTTCTGAATGTTGAGCTTTAAGCCAACTTTTTCGCTCTCCTCCTTCACTTTCATCAAGAGGCTTTTTAGCTCCTCCTCACTTTCTGCCATAAGGGTGGTGTCATCAGCATATCTGAGGTTATTGATATTTCTCCCGGCAATCTTGATTCCAGCTTGTGTTTCTTCCAGTCCAGCGTTTCTCATGATGTACTCTGCATATAAGTTAAATAAGCAGGGAGACAATATACAGCCTTGACGTACTCCTTTTCCTATTTGGAACCAGTCTGTTGTTCCATGTCCAGTTCTAACTGTTGCTTCCTGACCTGCATACAGATTTCTCAAGAGGCAGGTTAGGTGGTCTGGTATTCCCATCTCTTTCAGAATTTTCCACAGTTTATTGTGATCCACACAGTCAAAGGCTTTGGCATAGTCAATAAAGCAGAAATAGATGTTTTTCTGGAACTCTCTTGCTTTTTCCATGATCCAGCGGATGTTGGCAATTTGATCTCTGGTTCCTCTGCCTGTTCTAAAACCAGCTTGAACATCAGGGAGTTCACGGTTCACATATTGCTGAAGCCTGGCTTGGAGAATTTTGAGCATTACTTTACTAGCGTGTGAGATGAGTGCAATTGTGCGGTAGTTTGAGCATTCTTTGGCATTGCCTTTCTTTGGAATTGGAATGAAAACTGACCTTTTCCAGTCCTGTGGCCACTGCTGAGTTTTCCAAATTTGCTGGCATATTGAGTGCAGCACTTTCACAGCATCATCTTCCAGGATTTGAAACAGCTCAACTGGAATTCCATCACCTCCACTAGCTTTGTTCTTAGTGATGCTTTCTAAGGCCCACTTGACTTCACATTCCAAGATGTCTGGCTCTAGATTAGTGATCACATCCTCATGATTATCTGGGTCGTGAAGATCTTTTCTGTACAGTTCTTCTGTGTATTCTTGCCACCTCTTCTTAATATCTTCTGCTTCTGTTAGGTCCATACCATTTCTATCCTTTATCGAGCCCATCTTTGCATGAAATGTTCCCTTGGTATCTCCAATTCTCTTGAAGAGATCTCTAGTCTTTCCCATTCTGTTGTTTTCCTCTATCTCTTTGCATTGATTGCTGAAGAAGGCTTTCTTATCTCTTCTTGCTATTCTTTGGAACTCTGCATTCAGATGCTTATATCTTTTCTTTTCTCCTTTGCTTTTCGCCTCTCTTCTTTTCAGTGCTATTTGTAAGGCTTCTCCAGACAGCCATTTTGCTTTTTTGCATTTCTTTTCCATGGGGATGGTCTTGATCCCTGTCTCCTGTACAATGTCACGAACCTCATTCCATAGTTCATCAGGAACTCTGTCTATCAGATCTAGGCCCTTAAATCTATTTCTCACTTCCACTGTATAATCATAAGGGATTTGATTTAGGTCATACCTGAATGGTCTAGCGGTTTTCCCTACTTTCTTCAATTTAAGTCTGAATTTGGAAATAAGGAGTTCATGATCTGAGCCACAGTCAGCTCCTGGTCTTGTTTTTGTTGACTGTATAGAGCTTCTCCATCTTTGGCTGCAAAGAATATAATCAATCTGATTTCGGTGTTGACCATCTGGTGATGTCCATGTGTAGAGTCTTCTCTTGTGTTGCTGGAAGAGGGTGTTTGCTATGACCAGTGCATTTTCTTGGCAAAACTCTATTAGTCTTTGCCCTGCTTCATTCCGCATTCCAAGGCCAAATTTGCCTGTTACTCCAGGTGTTTCTTGACTTCCTACTTTAGCATTCCAGTCCCCTATAATGAAAAGGACATCTTTTTTGGGTGTTAGTTCTACAAGGTCTTGTAGGTCTTCATAAAACCGTTCAACTTCAGCTTCTTCAGCATTACTGGTTGGGGCATAGACTTGGATAACTGTGATATTGAATGGTTTGCCTTGGAAACGAACAGAGATCATTCTGTCGTTTTTGAGATTGCATCCAAGTACTGCATTTCGGACTCTTTTGTTGACCATGATGGCTACTCCATTTCTTCTGAGGGATTCCTGCCCGCAGTAGTAGATATAATGGTCATCTGAGTTAAATTCACCCATTCCAGTCCATTTTAGTTCGCTGATTCCTAGAATGTCGACGTTCACCCTTGCCATCTCTTGTTTGACCACTTCCAATTTGCCTTGATTCATGGACCTGACATTCCAGGTTCCTATGCAATATTGCTCTTTACAGCATCGGATCTTGCTTCTATCACCAGTCACATGCACAACTGGGTATTGTTTTTGCTTTGGCTCCATCCCTTCATTCTTTCTGGAGTTATTTCTCCACTGATCTCCAGTAGCATATTGGACACCTAACGACCTGGGGAGATTCTCTTTTGATACCCTTTCTTTTTGCCTTTTCATAGTGTTCATGGGGTTCTCAAGGCAAGAATCCTGAAGTGGCTTGCCATTCCCTTCTCCAGTGGACCACGTTCTGTCAGACCTCTCCACCATGACCCGCCCGCCTTGGGTTGCCCTGCAGGCATGGCTTGGTTTCATTGAGTTAGACAAGGCCGTAGTCCTAGAAACACTGTTAGTTTTCCCCAAATATCACTAGGCTGTGTTTATGGATTTCAAGGGTTAACCGGATTGGGTCTGAAGATTTCCTCCTTTCTGGGTTGGTGTCATATTCCCTGACTGTCTCTGTCCTCCCTTGAAACAGGCTTCATTCCCAGTAGGTAATTTCCCCCAAAGCTGTTACTCAGAGCTGGAGGCTGACTTTCCATTGTCATGTTTATTCTTAAGACACACTCAGAGGAATTGAATGAATTACTGCTTCAACTGCTTTATCATGTTTGAGACTAAAACCTTAACAATACTTAGGAATTGAAGTATTCTTGAAACCAGGTCTCAGTGACCTGAACAAAACATACCCAACATATAAACCTTAAATATATCCTTTATGAATTTTACTTATGCACTTTCTAAAGCAAAATAATCTTAATGATGTTCTATATGAAATTTCACCAAACAAAATGAAGACTTTTTCTATTAAAGTCATTCTCATACATCTGTATTATAAATTTATGTCTGTGAAATACTTGAGGGCAAGAGCTGTGTTTTGTCTTTTTTATATTCTCAGTGCTTTAAACAGTACTTGACACAATGTATTTTAAAACACATACTGAATAAATAAATGTGTAAATGAGTAAATAGAGGTGCAAATAGTGAATTGATATTTTCAAGTCAATATCCCTCAAAAATAAGCATAAGTGACAGCTTAAAATTTTCCACAAAAGAGTGCTTGAGGCATTCTAATAAGAAGTGTCTTCCATAGGATTATACATTGTTAAGAAAATGTCAATTATTCACATAAAAAGGCACCTGATAGAGACTCCTTGGAAATTAATGTTTTTCCTAAGTATCTCCTGTCTGTGCTTATAGGAAAATAATCAGAGCTCGTGAAAATAGTATGTTTACCTTAGCACTCAATTACAAATTGGAAATGGAAAAAGTAAGGTAATGCAAATTTTATACGTAATATGCTTTAGTTATATATATCATTAAATTATATATAAATAGTTACAGTCTTCTCTGTATTCATTCAGCAAAGTGAGCTGAGAAAGATCATACTTATGTCGATCTAAAATAGTGTCTGCATGACATATAAGACTGGCTCATAAGATGGAGAGATGGGAATTTCAGACCATGTGGCCAACTCAGACTTTTCACAGAACTCAGGTTTGCTGCAACAGATAAGGTGGACTTGCCCTCCACCTTGCTGAAATACAGATGGTTTAGCTGGATTATGCTTTGACATGCCTTACGCTGGCACAATCTTTATCTCCCAAGACATTAATACATATTTTAAAAACTGCTAAATTTTCAACACGTTACAACTTGCTATCTGAAACAAAAATCATGTTTCTTCAATCTCATAATTTACTCCCTTCACCCTCTTCTCATCTTGTCACTGTAGATGAGTAATACAGCCATGAGTAATACAGAGATGTAGTAATACAGCCAGAACTTTTTGGATCAAGAACAGACAATATCCAGAAAGGTTCTTTGTTCTTTTGTAAAATAAACACCTTTTTGTTCCCATTCTGAACACTGGGGCTATTTGGATGATATTTGCATCTTAGGAGATTTACAGAGTGGAAGCTGCTGGCAGGGGCTGCCCTTTCTCTGAGAGGTACCCAGGTTTTGTCTCTACTTGTTCTTTGAGGGCAATTGAGCATTTAATCTTCAATAAAAACAGATCTCTTGAAAGTCAAACTTAATAGAAAGTTATAAGCTATTGAAGAATACTGCTGCTGCTGCTGCTGCTGCTGCTAAGTCGCTTCAGTCGTGTCTGACTCTGTGCGACCCCATAGACGACAGCCCACCAGGCTGCCCCGTCCCTGGGATTCTCCAGGCAAGAACACTGGAGTGGGTTGCCATTTCCTTCTCCTTGAAGAATACTAATTTGTCATTATTAACACTTTTGAACTTCCCTGTTTGAATTTAGCTGGACTTACCTACAAAGACTGGGGAAATGTTTTTGGGTGGTCTGCTATCCTTCTTCAAGTCCCCGATTTCCAATCCATTCATTAATCACATTCTAGTTTTCATGTTGTATCGATTTTCTGTTGCCAGTGTAACAAATGATCACAAACTTAATTGACTTAAAATCACACAAATTATTATCATACAATTTTATAGGTAGGAAATACAACGCAAGCATCACTGTGCAAAAATCAAGGTGTTATAAGGGATGCGCTCCCTTCCGGAGGCATCTGGGGGAAATCCATTCCCTTTCCCTTCCTAGCTTCTAGAGGTTGCTCCCATTGCTTGGTTCATGGACCCCTTACTCCATCTTCAAAGCCAAAAAATCAGGTTGAGTCCTTCCTGAGTATCACTCTGACCTCTTCTTCCTTTAAGTTTCCTTGTGATTGTATGTGTGTATGTGTGAGTATGTGTGTGTGTGTGTGCATGCTCAGTCCCTCAGTCATGTCTGACTCTTTGCAACCCCATGGACTGTAGCCCACCAGGCTTCTCTATCCATGGGATTTCCCAGGCAAGAATATGGGAGTGGGTTGCCATTTCCTCCTCCAGGGGATCTTCCTGATCCACAGATTGAATCTAGGTCTCCTGCATTGGCAGGCAGATTCTTTACCAGTGTGCCAAGTGGTAAGCCCTCTTGTGATTGTACCGATCCTATTCAGGTAGTTTCCTAATTTAAGGTCAGATGACTAGGAAACTTAACTCCATTTATAGCCTTGATTCTTCTCAATCATGTAAACTAACATATCCACATGTTCCAGGGATTAAGAATGGGAATACTGCCTGAGGGGGGCATTATTTTGCCTACCACAGAGCTTTTTCCTATAATTCAACAGAGTGTTATTTAAATCAGGAACCAACAGCCATGTCATCCCTATTATGACATATTTGATGCCATGTAGTATATATTGGAGAAGGTGATGGCACTCCACTCCAATACTCTTGCCTGGAAAATCCCATGGGCAGTGGAACCTGGTAGGCTGCAGTCCATGGGGTTGCTAAGAGTCAGACATGGCTGAGCAAATTCACTTTCACTTTTCACTTTCATGCATTGGAGAAGGAAATGGCACCCCACTCTAGTACTCTTGTCTGGAGAATCCCAGGGACGGGGGAGCCTGGTTGGCTTCCATCTATGGGATCGCACAGAGTCGGACACGACTAAAGTGACTTAGCAGCAGCAACAGCAGTATATACATACAGTAGAGCTTCCCAGGTGGCACAGTGGTAAAGATTCCACCTGCTAACATGGAGATGAGGGTTTGATCCCAGGGTCAAAAAGATCCCCTGGAATAGAAAATGGCAATCCACTCCAGTACTCTTGCCTCAGAAATCCCATGGACAGAGGGAGTCTGGCAGGCTACAGTCCATGGGGTTGCAATAAATTGGACATGACTGAGCAATTGAGCATGCATGCTAGCAGTTAGTATGTATAATTCTGCCTCAAAGTCAAGGTATATGACTTTTAGTTATTTTATGCATTACTTCCGAATGTAGACTGCATACATTTACTAGCTGGCACTCAATCACATTTTTATTTATTTTTAAACTAAGATATAGTCTATCTTCTGGACTGTAATGGTAAAAGGGAGACATAAAATTATTAGGAATTTCTTAAAATCACCAAATTTAATATTATAAAAGTGGATCTGGATATGGTTTCTATTTTATTACATTTTCAATATGAATAAGTATTTATCATTCTCCTTTATCTCACTATAATGAGATTTTTTTCAAAGAGGGCGTCTCACTCATTTTAAGTTTCAGTGCTGTGGGAAATGGATGGAAAATATTATTATTAATAAAAATGTTTACATTTCCAACTCTTTTCAGCAAAGATAGTTTGAATTAAGTTAATGCTGTCTTTCAGTGCCTAAATTCCAGCATGCTCTAGATGTTATATTAGTATGGAATTATCACTCACTTGCTTTTTTTTAATTCCCATTTAAAACGAATCTATGAACACAAACTCTTAGACATTGGGTAAGTTGGTTCACCTTTCTGTACCTCAGCTTTCTCATTTGTTCAGTTCAGTTCAGTTCAGTCACTCAGTCATGTCCGACTCCTTGCAACCCCATGAACCGCAGCACGCCAGGCCTCCCTGTTCATTACCATCTCTCAGAGTTCACTCACACTCATGTCCATCGAGTCCGTGATGCCATCCAGTCATCTCATCCTCGGTCGTCCCCTTCTCCTCCTGCCACCAATCCCTCCCAGCATCAGAGTCTTTTCCAATGAGTCAACTCTTCGCATGAGATGGCCAAAATACTGGAGTTTCAGCTTTAGCATCATTCCTTCCAAAGAAATCCCAGGGTTGATCTAAATGGCAGTAATAATATCACAGGATGAGAGGATATGTTAATTCATGTAAACAAAGCAGTCTACTGTGTACTGTGTTAGAGTGGGTGCTCAAAAGATGTTCAAAATCATTATTATTAATAACAACCAGGTGGTACAGCTTACCTGAATCTTTAATTTCAGCATTATACCACTGATCCTTCATTTAATGACTTCCTTGTAGCTCTAGAAAAAATTTAAAATAATTTAAAAACACTCAGTTCACTTGAAATACCCCAAAATTTAAAAAGTCAATATGATATAGCCATATTTACCACATTTAAGCTAAGACAAGACACAGCAGACTAGACTACAGAAGACTAGAACAGGATATTAACTACGGTTGTCAGAGAAAAGTCACACTTGCTGGAAAATTCTGACTTCCATGACAGAGACAGAAGTTCAGTTCAGTTCACTCAATTATTCAGTTGTGTCTGACTCTTTGCAACCCCATTGATTGCAGCACACCAGATCTCCCTGTCCATCACCAACTCCCAGAGTTCACCCAAACTCATGTCCATTGAGTCGGTGATGACATCCAACCATCTCATCCTCTGTCATCCCCTTCTCCTCCCACATTCGATCTTTCCCAGCAGCAGGGTCTTTTCAAATTAGTTAGTTCTTCCCATCATGTGGCCAAATATTGGAGTTTCACCTTCAGCGTCAATCTTTCCAATGAATATTCAGGACTGATTTCCCTTATGATGGACTGGTTGGATCTCCTCGGCAGTCCAAGGGACTCTCAAGAGTCTTCTTCAATACCACAGTGCAAAAGCAACAATTCTTTGGCGCTCAGCTTTCTTTATAGTCCAACTCTCACATCCATACATGACTAATGGAAAAACCATAACATTGACTAGACGGATGTTGTTGGCAAAGTTATGTCTCTGCTTTTCAATATTTTGCCTAGGTTGGTCATGACTTTTCTTCCAAGGAGTAAGCATCTTTTAATTTCATGGCTGCAATCAAGGTCTGCAGTGATTTTGGAGCCCCCCAAAATAAAGTCTGACACTGTTTCCACTTTTTCTCCATCTATTTGCCATGAAGTTATGGGACCAGATGCCATGATCTTAGTTTTCTGCATGTTAGGCTTTAAGCCAACTTTTTCACTCTCCTCTTTCACTTTCATCAAGAGGTTCTTTAGTTCTTCACTTTCTATCATAAGGGTAGTGTCATCTGCATAACTAAGGTTATTGATAGTTCTCCCAGCAATCTTGATTCTAGCTTGTGCTTCATCCATCCCAGTGTTTCTCATGATGTACTCTGCATATAAGTCAAATAAGCAGGGTGACAATATACACCCTTGACATACTCCTTTTCCTATTTGGAACCAGTCTGCTGTTCCATATCTAGTTCTAATTGTTGCTTCCTGACTTGCATATAGATTTCTCAGGAGGCAGGTCAGGTGGTCTGGTATTCCCATTTCTTTAAGAATTTTCCAGAGTTTGTTGTGATCCACACAGTCAAAGACTTTGGCATAGTCAATAAAGTAGAAGTAGATATTTTTCTGGAACTCTCTTGCTTTTTCAATGATCCAATGGATGTTGGCAATTTGATCTCTGATTCCTCTGTCTTTTCCAAATCCAGCTTGAACATCTGCAAGTTCACGGTTCACATACTGCTGAAGCCTGGCTTGGAGAATTTTGAGCATTACTTTACTAGCGTGTGAGATGAGTACAATTGTGTGGTAGTTTGAGCATTCTTTGGCATTGCCTTTCTTTGGGATTAGAATGGAAACTGATCTTTTCTAGTCCCGTTGGCCACTGTTGAGTTTTCTAAATTTGCAGGCCTATTGAGTGCAGCACTTTCACAGCATCATCTTTTAGGATTTGAAATAGCTCAACTGGAATTCCATCTCCTCCACTAGCTTTGTTCATAGTGATGCTTCCTATGGCCCACTTGACTTTGCATTCCAGGATGTCTGGCTCTAGGTGAATGATCACACCATTGTGATTATCTGTGTCGTGAAGATCTTTTTTGTATAGTTCTTCTGTGTATTCTTGCCACCTCTTCTTAATATCTTCTGCTTTTGTTAGTGTATAAATTGCTTTAATGAAACATACCTTTAACTACTACTGTGGAAATTTTAAAAATGGCAATTTCTGCAAAAGGGATTATGGCTAGATAATGTATCTCTGTGACCCATCAATTTGAATAGTTTGGAATAAATTTTATAGATTTTCTATTTCACGTATCCTTCTATACACATTTTATTTATATCTTCTGAAGTTCCATTTTATTTATATCTTCTGAAGTTCCACTTTATTTATATCTCCTGAAAATCTTTCTCGAATCAGTGCAATTTCTTGAGTGAAACCTAATAAATCTAACTCGTTCATGTCTCAGGTGGTTGTGAGTTTCGAGTAGACCCTTAGAGCCAATATAATAAAAATCATTTGCCATTGCAAAACACATTGATAGAAGATGGTATTTGACAGGTAATGACTATTATAATCACCTTTTAAAATGTTTTTTGTCCTAACATACATATAATTGTTAAGGCAATTAATAAATCCATGTTGTTGTTTAGTCACCCAGTCAGTCATGTCCAACCCTTTGTGACCCCCATGGACTGTAGCCTGTCCAGCTCTGCTGTCCATGGGACTCTCCAGGCAAGAATACTGGAGTGGATTACTACCTCCTCCTTCAAATAAATCCACAAAATGACAGAAATACTTTTCAGTGTCATTTTCTTATAATTCAACTATAATTTTTCCAACATTTAAATCATTTGATCAATAAATGCACATGAGCAACTACTCTAAGTGAAGCAAAGCACTAAGTACTGAGTTATAAGTGAAAAGACTAACATGGCCTAATGACTTAATGGGAAAGAAAAATGTTACATATATAACATTTATACATGTTACCCCGAGACAGTAGGAAACCACTGTTATATACAAAGGTGATATATGGTTAGTCTATTAAATATAACAGTATAACATAAAAAAATGGATTACAAGACTCAAGAATGAATTGTAGAAAATGTGGAAGCAGTTTCAGAGAAACTGCAACATTGCAGATGAGACGATTAGAAAACTTTAGACTAGGATTGTGACAGTGGTAGACAAAAAAAGGAGGCCAGATCTTCTAAAGGAACTGGTGATTTACCAGAGGTAGAAGAATGAAGGTGTGGGAAGACTCAAAGATAAAACCCTGGTTTCTGGTCTAAGAAACTGAGTGAATTGTTGGGCCATTTTCTGTCACAGAAGACATTGGAATAAAAGCAGGTTTTGGGGTGAATTTTGATTTAGGTTTTGAACTTTCTCTTAGAGGTTAAAAAAAATTCCAAGTGGAGACAATAATAAGAATGGTCGTGTGTTAGGGTTATTGACATGTAGATGGTAATTTAAGCCATAGGAGATATGAAATAATTTACACACAGAGAATGAATGAGAAGAAAAGCTCTGACAAGGGGTCCAGTAGGTAAGGAACAATATGGCAGAGGGTTCTTGAGAAAGAGCTAACACAGAACTCAGAGAGTACAGTGTCACAGACATTGTACCATACATTGACTAATGTAGGACACAACAAGAAAATTTGTAATAAGTATAGTGAACAAAAGGGTTCAAGTTTTACAGAGAGATAAGTTAAAATAGAGACTGATAAACATCAGTTGAGTTTTCTCATCAGTGAACTTAATGAAAGTTGCTTTGGAGAAGTGATGAGAGAAGTTTACCATTATTTAAAGAAGTTTGGGGGAGGATATGAAAGGGTCTAGCCAACCTACAAGATGACTGGTTATGGAGGGCTGAAAAAAGTTAAGACTAAGTATCTAAGAATGGAATCACTGCTGATCATGAAGAGACTGTTAAGATACTTTAGCATATTAGCATGCTGATAGATGATTAAATATAGAAGGAGATAATACTCCTATGGGCCAGTGGATTTTCAGTAGAAAAGGAGTTCAAAGGGGAATACCAGCTTTCATTCATGAAAACACCGTCATGACTGAAGTGGACTTAGTTTTCTACTACAGGAGTTTCATGCATGTCTCTGAAGTCAATACTCCCCCTTGGACTTTAATTATGTGACCTCTGATGGATTTTTATATAACTCATGGGTTTATCTCATTTGCTATGGGGAAACTTCAAAACAATTGTCTGTATTTATTCAACATGTTTCTTTCTTGAAAGCTCCTTTATTTCTAATTAATTCCATTTTAAAATTTCCTTTTATCATTTGTCTAGGAAAATTTCTATCATCTTTTATAATATCATTGAAGAGATATTTGGACCTGAGTCAACCCTCTCAGTTACATAAAATAAAGAATGGCATATTACTGGAAAACAGATCTAAATTCCAGTGAATCACATGAAAAGCAGCAGGAGCACCAAGAATTCCCCTCCTTGAATCAACCTCTTCTTCCTAGCACAGTCAGTCTGGGTTTTGATAACGTAGTAAATGAGATCAGTAACAAAATCCCACACTGTCAGAGAGAAATTGAAGAAAATGCCTTTTTTCTACCCAGTGCACCACATTGGGATTCAAGAAAACATTCATTAGATGAAACACACCAAACATCCTTGAATGAATTCACTTTTAAAAGCTCAGAACTCTCCTGTCACCAAGTTAGTGAAACGCCAGTAATTGGTTTTAGTAGGCATTCTGTGCTACCAAATCCTCAAAACATCAATAAAGGAAGCTCTTGGGGAAATCCCATAGGAAAATACCATGATGCTGATGATTACAGATTCAATATTTTGCCTCCATCATCTACCAGTCTGGATAAAACTAATTCACAGAGTCAACTGGAAAATGAAAATCATAACTACTGTATAGGATTTGAAAGCAGCGTTCTTCCTATATACCCATTCTTGTCAACTAACTTGATGCCAAAAGAAGAAAATAAAAGCAGTAGAAATATGAACATTGTAGAGTCTTCTCTGATGCCCTTTGAAGGTTCTTCTCTACCCAGGACATGGGAAAGTATATGCCCAAAGAACACAGAGGTATGTACCATGTTTGTCAACCTAAAAATACGAATCTGAAAGAATCAATCAATAATGTGCTGGGTGAATTTGGTAACAAGAGTAACTAGTATTCAGTAGGGGAATGTATTACTACTACTTTTGAAAAAATACTTATTATTCACAAATTCCATTTTCATGAGTTAATGATTTTTTCTAAAGAAAGAGTTTTTATAATATTTTAAAAGTTCTTATTTCATCAAAATTAAATAGTGTGATATAGTATTTACATTTTATTAGATAAAAATATCATAGTTGGAGTTTTATATGATTGTATTTTTCATTCTTATTGTGTTATTATGCATACACAGAAACACAAATGCATTTCATTACATTTATATTTTGAGTTACATTACCATGAATTAAAACATCATATTATTGGTAGGAAAAAAATGGCCCTTTACTCAAAGGCTTCTAAATTACCCTGTTGGCAGGCACCATCTATTGGGAACATTTCAAGAGTAGGAAATTAAGTAATCATTGTGCAACTCATCCTGATGGGTTCATTAGCAGTTTTCCAATCATTTTAGTAACCACAAAGCTTCTTGCATAATATCTGAATATTTCTCTTCTATACAGAATCTAGACACAAGGGAAACCAGAAGTAAACAATAAAAAGAAGAAACATTATTTCAGCTGTAATATTCAGGCTTAGACAAAAGGATTCTTCATTTATTTGACAACTATTTATCATTATTCTTAAGTTATATATGACATACTAGGCATAACAAATACAAAGAAGAAAAATGCATGATACCTGATTTAAGGAATAGCATATTGTTCAAATTCACATGCAAATGAATAACGGCAACACAGTAAAATAACTCAGAGGATGAGTTCATTAAAGAAGACACAACTGTGTCTGAGGCATTTGCAGAAGAAATAACACCTCAAGGGACTGGAATTAAAAGTGAATGAATTTTAGGAACCTCTACTTCTGATCATGATAGTGTAAAAAGTACTAAACTTTCTCTCACCACTGAAAACAACTATGAAATTAGACAAAATACATGAAACTACTGCTTTCAAGCCTGAAGAATCAGTCGAGACAGTGATCCTTGAGAGAAGAGAAACACCCAAGTGTTGTTACGGTCATTCTGGTTTCTGCAGGGCTTTTTCCTGGTGCTAGGTAGGCTAGTGGAGCCTAACTTGAGCCATAGTACCTAAAGAAGGCTGAGCACCAAAGAACTGACATTTTTCAAACTGTGGTTTTGGAGAAGACTCTTGAGATTCCCCTGGACAGCAAGAGATCAAATCAGTCAATCATAAAGAAAACCATCCTGAATATTCACTGGAAGAACTGACGCTGAAACTGAAGCTCCAATACTTTGGCCACCTCATGCAGAGAGCCAACTCATGGAAAAGACCCTGATGCTGGGAAAGATTAAGGGCAGGAGGAGAAGGGGATGATGACAGAGGATGAGATGGTTGGATGGTAACACCGACTCAATGGACATGAGTTTAAGCAAACTCCAGAAGATAGGACAGAGAAGCCTGCAGTCCATGGGGTCGCAAGGAGCTGGACACAACTAAGGGATTGAATGACAACAGCATCACTAAACTGAGGAGGCAGAGACTGCAGTTCTAGGCTGCAAAGGAAGCTGTGATTTGCAGAGTGGACCGCAGAAGGAGCTATGCAATGGATGGGATTTATACTGCAGATTGTTGGCCAAGAGATCGTATTCACCACACACAAATAGAAGTCACGCAGGCCGCAAGTTCTGACCCAGCGAGAGGAGACTGAGCAGAGCACTTTTGGTGCTTGATTGAGACCACACAAAGCTCTCTCTTAAGAGCAGAAGCTGTGCTCTGTAGTCAATGCTCTACATACCAAGTTAGATGTGGCCGCCCAGAAAACAAAATCAAGGCAGACAAGGCCAAGAGGATCTCAACTGCCTGCCAGAGAAACACTGTAGTTGTAGAAACATTTCCTAATGTGTCATCTACAATATCCAATATTTAATAACAAATGTATAAGATGTGTAAAGAATAGGGAACTCTGAACCATAATCAAGAAAATAACTCAGTGAGTAGATTCTGAGATAGAAGAGATGTTGGAATTAACAGACAGTGACTCAAAGGAAGTTGTTAAAAGGATGTTCGAGTAGATGAAGTAAATGTGAACATATGGAATAGACAAATAAGGAATCTCAGGAAGAAACAAGAAACTATGAAAAAACAAAGACTAATAGAAAATTTAGTAATAAAAATATACCAGATGTGTATAAGAGACAGAATATTGGAGTTTCACCTTCAGCGTCAATCTTTCCAATGAATATTCAGGACAGAATAGACAAATAAGGAATCTCAGGAAGAAACAAGAAACTATGAAAAAACAAAGACTAATAGAAAATTTAGTAATAAAAATATACCTGCAAAGAAAAAGTCAGTGGGTATGCTTAAAAACAAATAAAGGATGATAGAGGGAAAAAACAATACTTGAAAGAAAAATAATAGAAATTATCCAAACTGAAAAAGATAAAAGAACTTTATAAAAATTAGCAGGACTAAGAAACTTATGAGATAAACAGTTTAACATATGGATAATTTGGAAAGCTAACAGGAGAGGAAAGGTGGAAAAATTCATTTCAAGAAATAATGCCCTGAATGTTATCAAATTGGATACAAAATATTAAATTACAGATATAAGACAATCAATACATCTCAAACTATAAATGCAAAGACAACCACATGTAGACAAATTATACTAAAACATATGAAGACCAAATCTGAAAATATCATAAAAGGCAGCAGAGAGGGGGGAAAAATATTTCATGCAATGAAATATTTTGAATTAAAGCATTATCTTTTCAGAAACAATGGAAGCCAAATGACAATGGAATGGCATTTTTAAAGTTTTATTTAAAAAAAGAAAAGAATTCATACTTCTATACTCATTGAGTACATGATTGAAATTTTAAATGGAATAAAAATATTATCATATAAACAAATGTAGAGAAAACTTAGTTCACATACACACAAAAAACACCAAAGTGCTTTACATGGAAAGAAAATTATATCAGATGAATCTAGAAAAGAACAGAACAAATGATAAATATGTTAGTTAATCAAAAAAACTACTTCAACCTTATTTTTTTGAAAGACAGCTGTATAAAGCAAAAAAAAATAGTATTTCATTATGAGAATTACTTTATATATAATCAAAAAGTAAAAGACAACAAGAGCATAAAAGATGAAGGGGGTAAATGTTATTTGCCCTTGAAAGTTCTTACATTTTAAATACAGTAGTACAGTATTAACTCTAAGTAAACTGTGAAATATTTAGGATGCATATTTTAATATCTAAGCTAGTATAACCACTACAAGAACAGTAAAAAAAAAAAAAAAANGATACCTGATTTAAGGAATAGCATATTGTTCAAATTCACATGCAAATGAATAACGGCAACACAGTAAAATAACTCAGAGGATGAGTTCATTAAAGAAGACACAACTGTGTCTGAGGCATTTGCAGAAGAAATAACACCTCAAGGGACTGGAATTAAAAGTGAATGAATTTTAGGAACCTCTACTTCTGATCATGATAGTGTAACAAGTACTAAACTTTCTCTCACCACTGAAAACAACTATGAAATTAGACAAAATACATGAAACTACTGCTTTCAAGCCTGAAGAATCAGTCGAGACAGTGATCCTTGAGAGAAGAGAAACACCCAAGTGTTGTTACGGTCATTCTGGTTTCTGCAGGGCTTTTTCCTGGTGCTAGGTAGGCTAGTGGAGCCTAACTTGAGCCATAGTACCTAAAGAAGGCTGAGCACCAAAGAACTGACATTTTTCAAACTGTGGTTTTGGAGAAGACTCTTGAGATTCCCCTGGACAGCAAGAGATCAAATCAGTCAATCATAAAGAAAACCATCCTGAATATTCACTGGAAGAACTGACGCTGAAACTGAAGCTCCAATACTTTGGCCACCTCATGCAGAGAGCCAACTCATGGAAAAGACCCTGATGCTGGGAAAGATTAAGGGCAGGAGGAGAAGGGGATGATGACAGAGGATGAGATGGTTGGATGGTAACACCGACTCAATGGACATGAGTTTAAGCAAACTCCAGAAGATAGGACAGAGAAGCCTGCAGTCCATGGGGTCGCAAGGAGCTGGACACAACTAAGGGATTGAATGACAACAGCATCACTAAACTGAGGAGGCAGAGACTGCAGTTCTAGGCTGCAAAGGAAGCTGTGATTTGCAGAGTGGACCGCAGAAGGAGCTATGCAATGGATGGGATTTATACTGCAGATTGTTGGCCAAGAGATCGTATTCACCACACACAAATAGAAGTCACGCAGGCCGCAAGTTCTGACCCAGCGAGAGGAGACTGAGCAGAGCACTTTTGGTGCTTGATTGAGACCACACAAAGCTCTCTCTTAAGAGCAGAAGCTGTGCTCTGTAGTCAATGCTCTACATACCAAGTTAGATGTGGCCGCCCAGAAAACAAAATCAAGGCAGACAAGGCCAAGAGGATCTCAACTGCCTGCCAGAGAAACACTGTAGTTGTAGAAACATTTCCTAATGTGTCATCTACAATATCCAATATTTAAAAACAAATGTATAAGATGTGTAAAGAATAGGGAACTCTGAACCATAATCAAGAAAATAACTCAGTGAGTAGATTCTGAGATAGAAGAGATGTTGGAATTAACAGACAGTGACTCAAAGGAAGTTGTTAAAAGGATGTTCGAGTAGATGAAGTAAATGTGAACATATTGAATAGACAAATAAGGAATCTCAGGAAGAAACAAGAAACTATGAAAAAACAAAGACTAATAGAAAATTTAGTAATAAAAATATACCTGCAAAGAAAAAGTCAGTGGGTATGCTTAAAAACAAATAAAGGATGATAGAGGGAAAAAACAATACTTGAAAGAAAAATAATAGAAATTATCCAAACTGAAAAAGATAAAAGAACTTTATAAAAATTAGCAGGACTAAGAAACTTATGAGATAAACAGTTTAACATATGGATAATTTGGAAAGCTAACAGGAGAGGAAAGGTGGAAAAATTCATTTCAAGAAATAATGCCCTGAATGTTATCAAATTGGATACAAAATATTAAATTACAGATATAAGACAATCAATACATCTCAAACTATAAATGCAAAGACAACCACATGTAGACAAATTATACTAAAACATATGAAGACCAAATCTGAAAATATCATAAAAGGCAGCAGAGAGGGGGGAAAAATATTTCATGCAATGAAATATTTTGAATTAAAGCATTATCTTTTCAGAAACAATGGAAGCCAAATGACAATGGAATGGCATTTTAAAAGTTTTATTTAAAAAAAGAAAAGAATTCATACTTCTATACTCATTGAGTACATGATTGAAATTTTAAATGGAATAAAAATATTATCATATAAACAAATGTAGAGAAAACTTAGTTCACATACACACAAAAAACACCAAAGTGCTTTACATGGAAAGAAAATTATATCAGATGAATCTAGAAAAGAACAGAACAAATGATAAATATGTTAGTTAATCAAAAAAACTACTTCAACCTTATTTTTTTGAAAGACAGCTGTATAAAGCAAAAAAAAATAGTATTTCATTATGAGAATTACTTTATATATAATCAAAAAGTAAAAGACAACAAGAGCATAAAAGATGAAGGGGGTAAATGTTATTTGCCCTTGAAAGTTCTTACATTTTAAATACAGTAGTACAGTATTAACTCTAAGTAAACTGTGAAATATTTAGGATGCATATTTTAATATCTAAGCTAGTATAACCACTACAAGAACAGTAAAAAAAAAAAAAAAACTAAAAATCCAACAGAGGAATTAAATGAAACAGGAGAAAAATCAAATATACTGAAAAAGTCAGGGAAGGAGAAATAGAAGAACAAAACAAAGTAAAAGAAATGAATAGAAAGAAGTGTTTGTGAACATGGCAGTCTCAAACCCAACCACATCCAGAAATATACTAAATCCATTCCAAACTAGATAAGAAAGACAAGTATTATTTACAAGAGTCAAATTTGAAAAGCATAGGTACAGATAGTTTGAAAGTAAAGAAAAATCTAAATATTTAACATTCAATCAGCAAAACAAAGCCTTGTGTCATTACAAATATCAGAAAAAGTACAGTTCAAGGCAAGATATTACTAGAGAAAGAAAAGGGTCATTTCATAATAATAAAAGGGTCAATCAGGAAGACATAATAAATTTAAATGCATATGTACCTCGTAAAGCTTCAAAATACATAAAGCAAAGATTTTTCTTTTAAAGTTAATCATATACCTACCCTCTGACTGAGTGATTTATGCACTTATTCACAAGCAGTGGAACACATATCCAAAAACACTTGCATATGAAAATTAATATTTTTCTTTACAATACTCCAAAACTACAAACAACACACCTGTCCATCAAAAAGAAAATGGGTAAACAAACTGTGGAATAGTAATGAAAAAGACTACTAATTAATAGGCAATAAAAAATATAAACTATTGATAATGTATGACAGCATAAATTTTAAAATATGTATAATTTAAATGAAATAAGAGAGATACACAAGAGCATATACACTTAATCTATGGTGACAGAAATGTGAATTAATAGTTACCAAACAGATATTGAGACTGATAGAAGGAGATATTGGGGAACTTTCTAAAGTGACAGAAATGTATATTTTGATTGGATATTAACATCCACAGTTGCATATATTCCTCAAAGTTCAAATATAAATATATTTCAGATTTATGTATTTTCCATTTGTATTTTTCAATAAAGTTTTAAAAATAAACTTAAAAGCAGAATGGTTTTTTAAAACAAAATAAAAATTTTAGAATTGTATTTACCTTTTCTCCATACAAAACTATTTTAACAGTTTTTATTTTAAGCTGACAGGTTGTTCCATTCAGCTGATTGAAGTAGCTCAAGGCAGTAATATGAGTTTGGCATCCTTTTGCAACAAAGTAAAAAAGTGAGTGCTGCTATTTCATTCAACTTTGACATTTCTAGAACGTGCATGAATTTGTCTATCTTAACATCCCTGAACTGACTAATCTTGCATATAGAATGTTAAAGCTCTATAATTTTTAACATAGTTAAATGGATAAATTTATTACACAGTAGTTCATTACTCAACTTCTGGTATTGTTTCGTTGTTTACAGTAAAATAAAAATTTCCCCTGAAAATCTGCTAAAGATGAATGGTTTATAGCTTTGGGCTTGCTCATGCTATTTGCTAATAGCTTGGTTGCAGTAAATTAACTTCTCATTTAACTAGCACATAAGTGAATGACTTCTGTGGCTCTGTCCCAAACTAGCCTGAATATACCCTTCTCACCTGGAATATACTATTTAGAACAATGAGAATACCTTCTGCTTAATAACTCAATCTTACCCTGAATGGGCTGCCAGAATGCTGACTAAATGCATGGCTGTTTGTCCACTGAAAAACAAATTTGATCACTAGGGGATATTACCAAGAAATCACAGATCCCCTTTTTGCTAACCTAAATAAGAACTTATAAAGGTAGATGCCTACTTTTTAAAGACCAATCTCTCATTAATCAATGAAAATTTATATAATGCCGTTTCTTCTTTTGCTCAGATTTCTGAAATTTTTGACAAATTAGTGCAATTTCATTTTAATTATCTTGATTTTTATTTTTTGTCTGTTTTAAGTGTCATAAATATACATATAAGTAAACATATTTATCACCTATAGCTGCTGCCTGCTGAATGATCATTTGGGATTAAAGATTTGAACCATTTATTTAGTCATTATCTTAAAAAGCTACCTGAATGCCTAGTAACTAGTTCATGCATGAGAGATTCAAATGAAGAACAAGCAAGAAAACTGAAAAGCAAGATCAAGTTAAAAAACCTTGTTACCATATTGGAAAAACCAAAGGGCACACACATACAAAATAAAAGCATTTCATATCCATGAACCCGTACTCAATCTTTAATTAATTTCTTGCTCCAGTTCACAAAGGAAAAATTTTAATGGCACTTTGGATTCCTAAATTAGGATCTTTAAAGATATCAATATTGATTCTTTCAAGAATAAGCTACCCACTGTAACAACCGATAAGCACTGCCAGGAATTTGACACTTTAATAAAATTTAAGATGTGATAATTTCTACTCTCGAAGCATGAGAAATAGCTCTCTTCATATCACAAGGTAATCCTTGGTATAGCTCCACCAAAAACACTTATTAGTCTGTCCTATAACTTTTTTTCCCCAAGAGAATTTAGTATATATTCTTTGATGAAATCTTCTTAATAGCGATATAAAAATATTTTATGGGATGGTTTGTCAGTAGCTTATGGTACATTTTTAAACTCTTACATGGAATTTTTCTCAATAGTTTCTTTCAAAGTCACCATGAGTACTAAAAAAAGACAACCAAACAATATTAGATATTAAAGTAGTAAAAAAGAAGACAAAGGTTACGTTTACATATTTACTTTTTTTTCAATAATTTTTGTTGGCATGTACTCATATAAAATGAATTTATATATGCATAGTTATTTTGTACACAGACACACTGTGCACTCAACAACAATTTTTTGAGGACCTACTATGTGCTGGTGTCCAAATACTTCCAAAAATATTTAGATATCCAAATATCCAAAGCTCTTTCATTCAAACACAGACCAAATTGAATTTGAAAGACAAGTTTCTTAAGAGAGTCTCCAAACTTTCTGGAAAGCCATAATAGAATGGATTTATATATCCAATTTCATTTGTGCTTTTTCCTAATATTTAAATAACCATATCTAAAAATGCTGTTAACATTCCTGCTACATACCCTTCAAGAGGCTCTCTAATTTATGGAATTTGGTTTCTTATTATGACACACTTTTAAGCCATATATCTCAAGAAATATAGTTTTATGATACAATAAAATATCATAGTGAGACAGGAGACAGGTCCCAAGCTATGCAGCCAAAGTTTGTCCTCTGTAGACATATACTCCAAAATAAGAAAGAGAGAGGAGTTGAGCCCAACCCAGTTAAGAGATAAGAGACCCCATATTCCTTATTCTCAATGTCAAAGAGATCTCCCCAACTACACATGTGCAGGAAGGCTCCCTGAAGCTCAAAAAGGAAGGTGGTGCCAGGGCATAATAGGTAATGTCAGTATCCAATAGCACATTTGCTAGAGTCCATCTTGGCTAAGAGATGTACCTGCACCCATGGAAGGACCCTGAGATAAACCAAACACAGACTCGGAACCAGGTAAAACAAGATGAATGGCCAAAGAAAACCTGGAAGAAACACCCCATAAAAGGGATTCAAACTCCTTTGAGGGCGTGACTCTCAGCCCATCCATGTGCCTATTCACATGTGCTCTTTTCCTTCTAATAAACACTTTACTTGTTTCACTACTTTCCATCTCTATGCGAAAATTCACTTCTACACATTTGATGGGCCAGGGCCTTGTCACTGGCCACTGATTACTGGTCACTGGGGGTCTAGTGGTTAGGATTCAGCATTCTCACTGCCATGGCCTGACTTCAGTCTCTAACCAGGAACTGAAACCGTGCTTTAAGCTGCTGCAGGCAAAGGCCATCAGAAAGCAGCAGTCAAAGTCGCTCAGTTATACCCAGCTCTTTGCAACCCCATGGACTGTAGCCTGCCAGGTTCCTCTGTCCATGGAATTCTCTAGGCCAGAATATTGGAGTGGACAGCTGTTTCCTTCTCCAGGGAACTTTCCACCCCAGGGATCAAACCCAGTTCTCCTGCAATGCAGGCGAATTCTTTACTGTCTGAGTCACCAGGGCAATAGCACACAAACAAAGCTTTGGGCCCACAGTAGATGCTCAGTGAAGGTTTAGAAAAGAGAGTCATGAATTTACATTTTAAGTTGAATTCTCCAAAATGGTAGAAGGTTAAATCATGCATGTAAGCATTGAGCAGTATCTTATCATATGGTTGAATGCTAGATCATCCAACTCCTCAATTCAGAAATGGAGTCCAAACCTTTGATGGAGGGGAAAAGAAGGAAGACTGGCCTATATGTCTATCTTAAGTAGTGCTTCTTGAACTGTAGTAGTATTGACTTATTTGGAAAACTGCTGGGAGAAAAAAATGGGNTCATCCAACTCCTCAATTCAGAAATGGAGTCCAAACCTTTGATGGAGGGGAAAAGAAGGAAGACTGGCCTATATGTCTATCTTAAGTAGTGCTTCTTGAACTGTAGTAGTATTGACTTATTTGGAAAACTGCTGGGAGAAAAAAATGGGCGTAGGGGTAGGAATCCTCCACTTACCTACTGAGTCAAAAACTTCGGGGATGGAATCCAGAAAACAAGAGGATCCTTATGCATGCCAGGCCCATTGGATGAACATGTACTTTTCCACTTGTGAGGTTCCTTAAGGAAGGGATGTTTTGGTAGAGTTTAAGGGTACAGAGATAGAGCTACCTCAGTGAGCCTATACTACTTTAATGCTGCATAAATTGTTAGGATGAATGTCAAGGATGTAATATGTCTGATATATTACACAGAATGCATAATTTTTCATTCAGGAAAATTACTAGAAAGTTTAGGGTTCTACAAAATTAACAAAAAAGGAAAAATAATCCAAGGTTTCATATTCATCATCAAAAGCATTTTAAATAGCTAGTTACAAATTTTATGTTATATTCTACATGTGGGCATAAAAATATAGCTTTATAGGGATTCAGCTATAATGATATATAATGATAATTATGATACATTACACACTACATTCAGAAAACAAAGATCATGGCATCTGGTCCCATCACTTCATGGCAAATAGATGGGAAAACAGTGGAAACAGTGTCAGACTTCATT
>SJYX01018588.1:254800-272996 GCA_006410675.1 Oreotragus oreotragus | reverse complement strand
TGTGGCCACTGCTGAGTTTTCCAAATTTTCTGGCATATTGAGTACAGCATCATTTTTCAAGATTTGAAATAGCTCAACTGGAATTCCATCACCTCCACTAGCTTTGTTCATAGTGATACTTTCTAAGACCCACTTGACTTCACATTCCAGGATGTCTGGCTCTAGGTGAGTGATCACACCATCGTGATTATCTGGGTCATGAAGATCTTTTTTGTACAGTTCTTCTGTGTATTCTTTCCACCTCTTCTTAATATCTTCTGCTTTTGTTAGGTCCATACCATTTCTATCCTTTATTGAACATCTTTGCATGAAGTGTTCCCTTGGTATCTCTAATTTCCTTGAAGAGATCTCTATCTAGTCTTTCCCATTCTGTTGGTTTCCTCTGTTTCTTTGCATGGATTGTTGAGGAGGGCTTTCTTATCTCTCCTTGCTAGTCTTTGGAACTCTGCATTCAGATGCTTGTATCTTTCCTTTTCTCCTTTGCTTTTCACTTCTCTTCTTTTCACAGCTATTTATAAGTCCTTCCCAGAGAGCCATTTTGCTTTTTTGCATTTCTTTTCCATGGGGATGGTCTTGATCCTGTCTCCTGTACAATGTCACAAACCTCCATCCATAGTTCATCAGGCACTCTATCAGATCTAATCCCTTAAATCTATTTCTCACTTACACTCTATAATCATAAGGTATTTGATTGAGGTCATATTTGAATGGCCTAGTGGTTTTCCCTACTGTCTTCAATTGAAGTCTGAATTTGGCAATGAGTTCATGATCGGAGCCACAGTCCATAATGATAAAACATCGAGGTTAATGGAGAAAAGAGGGTCACAGTGAGGGACACACAGAGAGGTTCGCAGAGTTATATGGAGAAGACAAGAAGGAGGAGGGAGATAGAGGTGACCAGGAGAAGAGGAGGAATCAAAAGGGGAGAGAGTAATCTTGCCAGTAAACAATTTCCTATGTGCTCTCCACAGTCTGGAACTCCCAGAGAGGTTCACAGAGTTACACAGAGTAGAACAGAGGGAGGAAGGAGATAGAGGTGACGAGGAGGAGAACAGGAGCAATCAAAAGGATAGAGACTGATCTAGCCAGTAATCAGTTCCCTAAGTGTTCTCCACAGCCTGGAATACCCAAAGAGATTCACAGAGTTGTGTAAGGAAGACAAGGGGGAAGGAGAAGATAGAGGTGATGTGGGAGAGAAAAGGGAGAGTCAGAAGGGGGCGAGGGCAATCAAGCCAGTAATCTCACTCCCAAGTAATAATGGACACTGAAGATTGGATTCTTAAAGGTACAAAATTGATAACAAATACCAAAAAGCAAAGATTAAAAAATCTAGAGTAAAGGTTAGACTCTCAAAAAAAATTTTTTTAATCACAGAAATTATTTTTTTAATGTATGAAATTTGTTTTAAAAACAGGGTCTTTTGTGCAAGGTAATAGTAGGTTATAAAAATGAAAATTAAAAGAGTAATAAATAACTTAAAATTTTTTTTTAAATCTTTAATGATAATAGTAAATATATCCAGGAATTTCTCTGGAGCTGTTAAGAGCAGTGTGGATCAGTTCAGTTTCAGATAGTTCCTTGTTCCAGCTTATACTTCTTCTCAAGGTCTATAGGCCCCTTCCAATGTAGTCAGTACTAACTACAAAGTTTTATTCTGTTGGACCTGTCACTTCCAAAGCAGTTCCCTCTTCTTGTTTATTTTGGCTTCCTCTGTTTGCAAGTCTCTTCAGCGCCTAATTCCCATCCTGATACAAGGGGGTGAAAGGTCACTAGTGCAGTTGTGCTGTGGGAAGGGAAGAACACTGCAAACAAATATCACTGGCGTGTGTGGGGGGTGCTCGCAATGTCTGGGCCACACTGGGTTTGCCCCTGCTCATGGCATGTGTGCTTTCCTGCTCCACACTGCTCAGGCTCCAGGTTGCTCTGCAGGGGAACTGTCTAAAGCAGGCCCTGGGTTGTGGGCACTTCCCAGGTCTACGGCATTCAAGTTCAGGTTCTCCGGTACTCCCCAGAGGCACGGACTCAGTTGGGCCTGGGTTTTGTGCCCTTCCCAGGTCCGAGCAGCTCAGGCGACCAGGTGCTTGGCTAGCTCTCCCCAGGTGGGCAGTGTGTCTTGTAACCTCCCTGGTCCCAGCGGCTCAGGTTCCTGGGTGCGCAGCGGAGGCACCGTCTCGGGTGCGCCGTGTGTCTCCTCTGGGGAGCTGAGCTCTGGCTCTGTCCCTCCTGGCAGAGGTCAGATGTCCAGGATCCCAGGAAGACTTGGCTGGCAACTGGGAGCCTGCTCAGTTTGGTGTCTTTGTGGTGGAGACTGCCCTTCGCCTTCCAGCTCTGGTTGTCACTTGCCTGCCTCTCTGCCTCTGGCAGGGGATGGGCCAGTGTGCAGCGTGCTGGCTCTCCTCTGGTATTCGCTCAGTCTTTTGTTCTGTGAGCTTGCCAGCAGTGCCTTAGGTTAAGGCTTTTCGCGGGAAAGTTCTCTCTTCTTTTCTCTCTCTCTGGCTATCCCACAGTGTGGGTTGCTATCTCCTGTTAGCTCCCTCAGATTGTCCTCAGGACGTTCAGGCCCTGTCCTTACCCTACAGAATGCAGCCCGCTCCTCCCTGTTCAGCCCCTGCTTGCTGGTGGCACAGGCGATCCTCTGGGCTACTTCACTGGGAGGTGCAGTTAGGTGTGTAGTCTGTGGGTTTTTTTTTTTTTTTTTTTTTTTTCCCTCCCGGTTATGTTGCCCTCTGAGATTCCAAAACTCCTTACAGACCCACTGGTGAGAGGTTTTCCTGGTGTTTGGAAACTTCTTCTCCTTTACGACTCCCTCCCCCGAGATGGATCTCCATCCCTAACTCTTTTGTCTCTCTTTTTATCTTTTATATTTTGTCCTACCTCCTTTCGAAGACAATGGGCTGCCTTTCCAGGTGCCTTGTGTCCTCTGCCAGCATTCAGATGTTATTCTGTGAAATGTGCTCAGCGTTCAAATGATCTTTCGATAAATTTGTCGAGGAGATAGTGGTCTCCCCATCCTATCCCTCTGCCATCTTAGGACCACCACCTAAAGTACACATTTTTAAAACCAGTGTCTTGCACAAATACTGAATTTAATCAACAAAACAAAATGTTATACTTCATAACATATTGAAAAATGAGATAATTTTCCTAGCAAGTCACAGTTCCCCTTTTAATAAGTCAGCTGTCTCATTTTTACAGCCATTTACCACTTATCATAACCTAGTATATGACAAACTCCTTCTGACAATGCAAGTATTCCATTTTCACTCTGTTGAATCTTGCTCTGGCACTCCTTCTCTCTGTGAAACACTTTTAAGAATCCAGTAACTCACTCTACTAACTCATTTCCAGAACTCTTCTCAAATGAGATGACTCCTGACCTCTTACACATGGCTATCATGCTGTTCTTACCAGGTACTTCAGTTAACATCAAAGAGAATTGCATCAAGTATCATATACTCCTCAAAAACTGCCTCACAAAGTTTTTAAATTAGGAGCAAAGAGCAAATGAAAGCATTGGAACTTTATCAATTGTAACATAGGCAGTTGGTAGTGTAAAACAAAGTTGTGAGCAATATGAAGTATGGATACTAAATGAGCTAATTAAAGTCAGAATAAATTAAACAGAGAAATAATAAAAATATTAGCAACTTCTATTACATTCCTGCTTTTAGCCCCCAAGTTAACTGCCACAGTAGGAGTGTCTTGGTAATCTCATTTCCTGATTTCTCATGGTCTTATCCAATAGACAGATCCTCTGGGACTTATGCAGTGGCAGTATTGAGGTCAGGGACAATAACATCTTGTCTTTTCTGTAAGGTACAGCACAGATAAAAGACCTAGGGACAGAAAGACTGTTTCCTAGAGTGTTCCTGTTTCTACTTTATTTCCAGATAGTTAACCTTGTTATACCTTCACCTAGACTCACATGAAGTTTAGATACATATATATATAAGATAGATAGATACAGAGACATGGATATATCTCAGTAATATATGAAGTATAATGCTACTTCATCATTTTTCCTTTATTATCTAAAAGCCTGACAATTGCAGAGCGCAGGTTTTTGTTTCTTACTCCTAATCTATGCGATTTGAGCAATTTATTTTCCCAAAAGTCTTGCTGTTTTGCTTTCTAATTCAACTTAAAAACAATTTTCCTTATGAACTTCTGTGTGAGAAAAAAAAAAATTACTGCACCTAAAAGTTTCTGTTAAATAAATCATGACTACATTGTCAATAGTGAACCACAAGTGCCACATAAGGAAAAGTGAATAGTCTTCCTTGAAATTGGGCTTGTACCTACTGCTTGCAGTTATGGCCAAGTTTTAAGTCCTGGATTTAAACAAGATATGGCAAAACTTTTCTTTACTATTTAACTGACTCTTGATTTCAAAAACTCAGAGTACTAAAAAGATATAAGAAAAGAAAAAGAAAGCTTATGTTAATTACTTAAAAGTCTTACCTTGAAACTGCCATAGTTTTAAATCAAATTAAGAAGTAATAAATAGCTCTTGATTCATCACTAGCATTCATTAGTCTGATCTGGTTATCTACTATGGAGTCCCTTTTCTCTCTTCTGACCTCTCCTAGGAAACAAAATGTTGAACTCCTTTGATGAGATTAAGAAAGTCCTCTTCAAAAATTAAATCTATTTAAAAAATGCTTTAGCTAGTTCCATTATAATTAGTATTAATTTATTCTTCAAACATTTGATTATAAGTTGGGGTTGTCTTTAATTCACATAAAAGTCAAACTATTAATTAGCAGGGAAAAAAGACTAGGTAATATTGTATAAAGTTTAAGGTAATAGATTATACTCATTAGCAGTGAAAGCCCAGTTGCCTATATTCCTGGGGGAGAAAATGAGTCTTTTTATTCTCAATAAAATTAAAGGTTTTGTTTAGCAAACTTGAACAAATTGATTAGTTTCAGTGCATTCAGAACAGCCTAAGAATTATAGTACTATAATTTAGTCTATTATAATTTTTGAGACTTACTTTGAGAAAAAAAAAAGATTACAGTGCATTTCTCTTTTACATACTTTGCTTTCCTCATAAAATCACAGAACCATGTCAGGGCACAGAAAGAACATGTCATAACTCTGAGAGCTCTCACAAAATAATGAAAACATGTTCTCTTAATAAACCATCCATTAAGAATATTCTAAGTTACTTCTGTTTAGTTTTGAATCTCCTTTGAAGTACTCTTCCAAACATTTTAAGATGAACTTTGGTTGCTATCTTTAATAAATAATTCAGTTAAGTTCAGTTCAGTCACTCAGTCATGTCCGACTCTTTGCGACCCCATGAACTGCAGCATGTCAGGCCTCCCTGTCCATCACCAACTGCCGGAGTTTACCCAAACTCATGTCCTTTGAGTCAGTGATGCCATCCAACCATCTCATCCTCTGCCATACCCTTCTTCTCCTGCCTTCAATCTTTCCCAACATCAGGGTTTTTCCAAATGAGTCAGCTCTTCACATCAGGTGGCCAAGTATTGCAGTTTCAGCTTCAACATCAGTCCTTCCAATGAACACCCAGGACTGATCTCCTTTAGGATGGACTGGTTGGATCTCCCAAAGGACTCTCAAGAGTCTTCTCCAACACCACAGTTCAAAAGCATCAATTCATCGGTGCTCAGCTTTGTTTATAGTCCAACTCTCACATCCATACATGACAACTGGAAAAACCATACCCTTGACTTGATGGACCTTTGTTGACAAGGTAATGTCTCTGCTTTTTAATATGCTATGTAGGTTGGTCATAACTTTCCTTCCAAAGAGTAAGCATCTTTTAATTTCATGGCTGCAATCACCGTCTGCAGTGATTTTGGAGTTCAAAAAAATAAAGTCAGTCACTTTTTCCACTGTTTCCCCATCTATTTGCCATGTAGTGATGGGACTGGATGTCATGATCTTTGTTTTCTGAATGTTGAGCATTAAGCCAACTTTTTCACTCTCCTTCTTGACATTCCTCAAAAGGCTCTTTAGTTCTTCTTCACTTTCTGCCATAAGGGTGGTATCATCTGCATATCTGAGGTTATTGATATTTCTTCCAGCAATCTTGATTCCAGCTTGTGCTTCTTTCAGCCTAGTGTTTCTCATGATGAACTCTGCATATAAGTTACATAAGCAGGGTGACAATATACAGCCTTGAAGTACTCCTTTTCCTTTCCTATTTGGAACCTATTGTTCCATGTCCAGTTCTAACTGATCTGCATACAGGTTTCTCAAGAGACAGGTCAGGTGGTCTGGTATTCCCATCTCTTTCAGAATTTTGCACAGTTTATTGTGATCGACACAGTCAAAGGCTTTGGCATAGTCTATAAAGCAGAAATAGATGTTTTTCTGGAATTCTCTTGCTTTTTTGATGATCCAGTGAATGTTGGCAATTTGGTCTTTGGTTCCTCTGCCTTTTCTAAAACGCTTGAACATCTGGAAGTTCACAGTTCATGTAGTGCTGAAGCCTGGCTTGGAGAATTTTGAGCATTACTTTACTAGCATGTGAGATGAGTGTTATTGTGCGGTAGTTTGAGCATTCTTTGGCATTGCCTTTCTTTGGGATTGGAATGAACTGACCTTTTTCAGTCCTATGGCCACTGCTAAGTTTAAAAATTAGTAAAAATAATATATACAAACTTGAATTTGATTCTAGCTAATAACTGTACTAGAACAAATGTCCCAGTATGAGAATACTCTGTATATACATATACCTTCATTTGAAAGCAATTCCCCAAAGAAAGAGCTTATACTAAATAAAGGTCATTCATTATTGAAAGAAACATGTAAAATTATACCAACTACTGAGTGCAGTAATAGTTTTTATAATTGTTAACATACATAAAAAGGACTGTTTAGTATTTTAAACATGATAGCCCCAAAAGAAGTACCAAATACAAATTCTTCAACTGCTGATGCTGCTAAGTCAGTTCATTCGTGTTCAACTTTGTTCGACCCATAGACATCAGCCTACCAGGATCCTCTGTCCCTGGGATTCTCCAGGCAAGGATACTGGAGTGGGTTGCCATTTCCTTCTCCAATACATGCATGCATGCTAAATTGCTTCAGTCATGTCCCACTCTGTGCGACCCTATGGACAGCAGCCCACCAGGCTCCTCTGTCCATGGGATTCTCCAGGCAAGGATACTGGAGTGGGTTGCCATTTCCTTCTCCAGTACATGCATGCATGCATGCTAAGTCGCTTCAGTCATGTCCCACTATGTGTGACCCTATGGACAGCAGCCCACCAGGCTCCTCTGTCCACGGGATTCTCCAAGCAAGAGTACTGGAGTGGGTTGCCATTTTCTTCTCCAAATTCTTAGCAATATGACATATTTCTATAACATGAATTAGTTTATTCAGACAAGTCACCTTTACATACAGGGAAATTTTGGGGGCATATTTGTAGTGTTTTGTTCTGCTAAGTAACAGTAGATGAATGCAAAGTATACATAAAGCTGCTGAGAGTGACAATACTGTACCAGTGACTGTGACTATTCACCCAGAAAACATGCATTTTTCTCCCTTCAGCTTGATTTCACAGTCTTGAAAATGCTTATTGAAGAATTCTCCACAATTGTTGTACATTTCACCCTCATCTCTATATTCAGCAGCATCAGGGTTTTCTATATACTCTCTTTCACCAAGTTAAGGACATTTTTAAAAGTCAGGTCTATTTTACTATATACATATTTTTTAATTTTTGAAATTAAATGTGTCTTTTAAGACCATGATAGTGTTCTGTACTAAGGTGTCTCTGTGTGAATGCACACAAACACATGAACTCTGTGTAGACCTGTATTGATTTGAGTGGTCTCTTCCAGTTCTATTTTCCCATGAGATGTTTTATTTTTAGCCCAAAGTTTGCAGAACACCTTAATTCCCCCACCCCATTTTATAAGAAGAATTATGTATATCACATTATAACAGGAAAGCTTAACTCTATACATAAACTTCATGCATGCTATATTTACTCCAAATATTTATGTTCTAATTTCTGATCTTAGATTGCTGAACTCAGTGTCTTTAATTGCAAATGAAAGAGATGGACCAGAAAAGTACGTCCTTTCCAGTTTTTGAGCTCTCTTTTCATGTGAAATCATTCCCATAATTAAAATAATTATTTATCTTCAGAATTGGATTAATACATTAGAGTGAAAATGCAAATCTACCTGCAGCCCACCAAAATTCTCATGAAAGGGCAGGAAAAAATATTAATAATAAAACTTCTGGTAAAACAAGAAAGAGTGATAAGATGGAAAGGACAGAAAGATCACAAGGGGATTGTAGAGCTCCCAGGTAAATGTCAAACGATTTTTAAAATGGAAGGGACTTGGGACATTTGTTTGACAACTTTATAAAAAAATAGATAATTTCTTAAGGAATCATGAATTTTCAAAATTAGCTCAAGGAGAAGTATAAATGTGAAACAGAACAAAAAACAGTGGGGAGTAGAAAATGTAGTTTTAGGCAAATTGCACCAAACCTTGGGGGAATAGATAATTCTCAATTATATAAACTGTACCAGGACAGAGAATAAGATGTACGCACTTTATAAAGATAGATTAATAGTAATGTCTAAAACAAATAAATATTAACACAAACATTAAGATTATAGGCCAATTTAGATTTTTCTATATACAAAAAGAGACTTTAAAAATTGAAAATTAAATCTACTCAAGAATATAAAAAGAATTATACATAGAAAAAGTCTATTGATACAATTAATATATTAATGCATTCAAGGAAAAAAAGATCCTCTCAATATGATGTACTCAGTAAATGCAAAAAAACTCATTAAATAAAATTTGAACCTTTTCATAATTAAAAAATAATTAACAAAATAGGCAACAAAAGTATAGACCAGGAATGCAGCAGATACCATATCTGTTAATCATCTGATGCATTCTCCATACAGTCAAGGAAAAGAGAAGGATATCTATTTTCATTACTACTACTCAAAAGTCTGCCAAGCATCCTAGCCATCACAATAGAATAAAAAATCAAAAGGAAGCTTTTTGCTTTTGGAAGGTAATAAAATTGTAATTATTTTAAAAGAATATAGCTTTCTAATTAGAAAATCCAAAAAAAATCAACTGAAAAACTTTCAGGTATTACAACAGGAGTCCATAATAAAAATCAACAAATAAACTCAACTAATAAATATTATGGAAAAAAATCTTTGATTTGTAATAGAACAGAAACTATAAAATATCTTGCAAAAGGTATACTTGTAAAACCTACTTGGAAGAAAACTATCATTTTACTCAAAGGTATAGAAGAGAATCAGAATACATGTAGAAATATATTATCCTTGGAAGAAATCAATGTTATACAAAGGCCAACTCTTCTTATAAATTCTATAAATGAAATATGTCAACACTATATTAGAATTTCTCTTTAATACTACCACACTAAGTTCAAAATTGTTCTGAAAGACACTCTGGAGGCAACAAATAGTTTTTTCCCATGAGATGTTTTATTTTTAGCCCAAAGTTTGCAGAGCACCTTAATCCCCCCACCCCATTTTATAAGAAGAATTATGTATATCACATTATAACAGGAAAGCTTAACTCTATACATAAACTTCATGCATGCTATATTTACTCCAAATATTTATGTTCTAATTTCTGATCTTAGATTGCTGAACTCAGTGTCTTTAATTGCAAATGAAAGAGATGGACCAGAAAAGTACGTCCTTTCCAGTTTTTGAGCTCTCTTTTCATGTGAAATCATTCCCATAATTAAAATAATTATTTATCTTCAGAATTGGATTAATACATTAGAGTGAAAATGCAAATCTACCTGCAGCCCACCAAAATTCTCATGAAAGGGCAGGAAAAAATATTAATAATAAAACTTCTGGTAAAACAAGAAAGAGTGATAAGATGGAAAGGACAGAAAGATCACAAGGGGATTGTAGAGCTCCCAGGTAAATGTCAAACGATTTTTAAAATGGAAGGGACTTGGGACATTTGTTTGACAACTTTATAAAAAAATAGATAATTTCTTAAGGAATCATGAATTTTCAAAATTAGCTCAAGGAGAAGTATAAATGTGAAACAGAACAAAAAACAGTAGGGAGTAGAAAATGTAGTTTTAGGCAAATTGCACCAAACCTTGGGGGAATAGATAATTCTCAATTATATAAACTGTACCAGGACAGAGAATAAGATGTACGCACTTTATAAAGATAGATTAATAGTAACGTCTAAAACAAATAAATATTAACACAAACATTAAGATTATAGGCCAATTTAGATTTTTCTATATACAAAAAGAGACTTTAAAAATTGAAAATTAAATCTACTCAAGAATATAAAAAGAATTATACATAGAAAAAGTCTATTGATACAATTAATATATTAATGCATTCAAGGAAAAAAAGATCCTCTCAATATGATGTACTCAGTAAATGCAAAAAAACTCATTAAATAAAATTTGAAACTTTTCATAATTAAAAAATAATTAACAAAATAGGCAACAAAAGTATAGACCAGGAATGCAGCAGATACCATATCTGTTAATCATCTGATGCATTCTCCATACAGTCAAGGAAAAGAGAAGGATATCTATTTTCATTACTACTACTCAAAAGTCTGCCAAGCATCCTAGCCATCACAATAGAATAAAAAATCAAAAGGAAGCTTTTTGCTTTTGGAAGGTAATAAAATTGTAATTATTTTAAAATAATATAGCTTTCTAATTAGAAAATCCAAAAAAAATCAGCTGAAAACCTTTCAGGTATTACAACAGGAGTCCATAATAAAAATCAACAAATAAACTCAACTAATAAATATTATGGAAAAAAATCTTTGATTTGTAATAGAACAGAAACTATAAAATATCTTGCAAAAGGTATACTTGTAAAACCTACTTGGAAGAAAACTATCATTTTACTCAAAGGTATAGAAGAGAATCAGAATACATGTAGAAATATATTATCCTTGGAAGAAATCAATGTTATACAAAGGCCAACTCTTCTTATAAATTCTATAAATGAAATATGTCAACACTATATTAGAATTTCTCTTTAATACTACCACACTAAGTTCAAAATTGTTCTGAAAGAGAAATCATGGAAAGATAATATAATTTTTAAAAATTATCAGTTTAATTTATTTCCAAACTTCAAAATATGCTAGAAAATTAAATAATTGAAGCAATTTGGTACTAGATAGGAATAAATATATGGATTCATGAAGTATTTAGAGTCCAGAAATATTGGATATTTATGAAAATTGTTCATGTGTTAAATGCAAAAGGTCTGAGATGAAAAAAAAAAGTCCTTGTTAATTTAAGAATATTTGGGCAAATTGTTATTATATTGAAAAAAATGTCTAAAACTGGAGCTGTAAATCCCTCTTTACTCAACAAATACATTCCAGATAGATCATTAAAACCACTACTGCTGAATTAAGTGTGGAGGAAACAACTTCAAAAGATTAGAATAATAAGCACAGGAATCTAAATCAATTCTCCGTTCAGGTTGGAAGCTGGAACTGAAAATTAAAGATAATTATAGATTTGTTTTATGCCAGAAGACACAAAATTGTAATCAACAGATGCTTCATCCTATATCAACAACTTTATTCTAGCATCAAGACTTTGGTTATTGAAAGGCTAACTATTTTTAGCTTAAAAATAAAGTATATTAAGATATCTTTTTTATAATTTCCATTTCTAACTTTTTGGATCAACTGATCTATTATATTTTTATTGAATCCAGTAAATTATAAAAGAATCTGGAAAAAATTGAAATGATCTCTTTTGGGGCAACTGTAGTATTATGAAATAGAAATGAAGTCATATTAAGCTCTAAGATTTATTTGAGAATGTGATATAAATAATGATTAAATTGATATTGTAGTGGAAAAGATTTAAGATTTGTTTTACTAAAAAAAATAGGTAACCAGTAGAAGATTAAAATTATTTGTGTCTTCTAAGCCTCTAAAGATAGAGGAAAAAGAGACTCAGGGTTCAAATAATTCCAAAGAAAGGGAAAATTTTTGAACAAATGTGTTTAATATAAACCTACAATAACACAGCAGATGGTATTGCTATGAATGGAATAGTTTAAATTTTCTGATCAAGAAGCGAAGTCTTAGGAATTCCTTCAAGTTCCATTGCTTAGTACTCTGTGCTTCCACTGCAGGGCGCAAGAGTTTGATTCCCAGATTGGGAAATTAAGATCCTGAGTGCCATGCGACATGCCAGAAACAAAAAAGTCAGTGTCCAAAAATAAATTAAAAGAAATTTAGCTACAAGTTAGAGACACAGCTAAAATAAAAATGATCTTATTTTTAACATAAATGTATGTGTGCCTGACCATTTATCTCAGCCTATTTTCTTTTCTTTTCTTTTTTTTTTAAGTGCAATAACCTCTTGTTAACTATTGCTTTGGACAAAGGGAAAGAGACCAATTTTAAGACCTTTTTTTATTGTGCACAATTTAGTATAGTTCAAATGTTTTCCCTGAGAATATATTCCTATAACTTTTTTTTGAAAAAAGAAAATTTATAGGCGAAAAAAATTTCTTCCAAAATCTAAAAATTACCCAGACCTTACCCCTCTCCTCACCACACTTGAGGCAAAGATAAGAGAAGAGTTAGGGCTGACTTTTAGAAGGGAGTTGAACTGACACATTTAGCAAATAAATATACAGAATTTTCAGTTAAATTCAAATTTTAAAATTTTCCATTTTTCTTAGTGTATGTTTCAAACATACTTAGACTAAAGATGTTTATTCATTGTCATCTGAAATTCATTTTTATTGGTCATCTATTTTCTCTGGCAACCCTAGTGAGGGATGCACATACAAGTGGGTGAAATAGGTAGTTCAAGAAAGCAGTAGCCATATCTGAGGCTGAATTCACTGCACTGGGATCCAGGGTCCAGACTTCAACACACTGAGGAAAGGAAGCTTTGAAAGCAAGATGGGTCATTACTCTTAAAGTGGTTCCCAAAATAGGAAAAGGAACTTCAGAGAAATTTCAGAACTCTAAGCAAGAAAAAAAAAAAAAAAAAAAAAGAGTTGGGGTTGGAGGAAGTGAAAAGACGAACCTGAGTATATGTGATAGAATACGAGAATAGCCCTTGGAGGAAGGCAGAAATCAATGATTCCAGAAACTCAGGGAATATACTGGCCATGTCTTATGTCTAGATTCACAGTAGAAATAATCCAAAGAACAATACAAAAGCCCTATGGATAGCAATAGATTGTTTTGTTCATTATTTCATCTGTGATTAGGAAATATTTACAGAGAGAGAGAGACAGGAAGGAAGGATGGAAGGAAGGAAGGAAGGGAGGGAGGGAGGAAAACAAAATAAAATTACACCATTAAAAATGTCTGAAATGTGTAATATTTTTATTTAATCTGCTTGTCAAGCCTTTGACATAGACATTAATATCCCAACTCTAAAGGAAAAATATTGTGTTTCAGATAGTTTAATTGGCCTAGGATCAAAGAGCTAGTACAGCTGTCTCTAAACTTGTGATATTTCTACCACACGGCTCTGCTTCCTTGTTACAGTGACCCCCACAAACATTTTGTGGCATCAACTAGACCTCCCAGAAGCATGCTGTGGTCAACTTTGAGATGGCCAGATAAAACTAACTCTGAGTATGGATCCTTTATCATATCCATTCTAAAGGTGTCTAGTCATTTTTTCTAACAACGAATTTGAAAATAAGTATATCTTGCCTTTAAAACTGAATATGAGGAGACATGTCTCTATACGTCTACATACACATGCACATTAGAGGTAGACAGACAGACAGATAGTTAAGGCACAGTCGTTCAGTTGTGTCCGACTCCTTGCAACTCTATGAACTGTAGCCTGCCAGGCTCTTCTGTCCAGGGGGTTACCAAGCAAGAATACTGCAGTGGGCTCCTATTTCCTCCTCCAGGAGGGGTCTTTCTGACCCGGGAATCAAACCCATGTCTTCTGCATTGGCAGGCAGAGTCTTTACCACTGAGCCACCTGGAAAACCATGATAGAGAGGTAGACAGACAGAAAACTAAAGATATATTTAAACTTTAATCAGACTAAGTTCTAAAAATAAAATGACATAGAGTCAGGGAGGAAAACATACACTGGGGTAATAGTAAGAGAATAATTATGTTCTTTTTGTTTTTTTTTTTCTCTTTCAGTGATCACTATTTGGGAAGCCACAGAGTATTTCAGAAAAACAAATCTGTTATTCAACTTCATCTACAGAAAAAGAGAGACACTCCAGGAACATTATCACGAAAGGTGAGACTTTCTTAGCATTAACATCAGTTAGCAAATGGGTTCTTTAAGGACAGTGTTCCTATTGTTATAGATTGTTGCCATTTTGGGATTACATGGCTTAGTGAATATGTATTTATTTGAGTATATTTACTGAAACATAATGAAATATATGTCTATATGTCTATTAACAATTTGGACTAAAGCAATCACATGTACAGCATACTGCAACCTCAGTATAATAAATCAACTGGTCTCTTGAAAAGTCATTTATGAGTAACTTATTAATGTTATCATATTCATACAAGAATCCATAGTAAATGAATGGGACATAAAATGTGATGGGGAAACCACTGAAGGAAGCAAAATAACACAACTCTTGCTCTATTTGAAGACAATGATGGTTTCAACACAGTTTAAATCAGGACAGATTAATATTTATAATATATATAAAAAAACTCCTTAGAAAGGAATTATTGTGCTTTAATGACAGATTCATGCTGTTAGATATAAATTTTATTCCCTGTGTGATGTCTTGAGTTACATCAAACCCAAATTGCACAGTATGCCGTAACTTTGATATTTTAGCAGTTTTTATCTATAGAATCTTCCAATTACCTACTTTAAGCAAAACTCCCATCACTGTGTCATTTACCTCAGATAACAGATTTCCAATGCATGACTTTTTTTCTAGTTTGGGGTGCTTCATCATAAAAAGTGTCAGGTAGTGCATTAGTTTGCAATATATCTATGTGGAACATAACATAATGAGGCCAAAAGAGAGTTGTTTAGAAATATCTTTTGGATGGAATTCATACCCAACTCAGCGTTGATGGCTCCAGGGCTAAGCATCTGAAATCTCCACAAAGAAGCTTTATAAAGTAACTAATACCCTTAATATTAATAAACCTAAGCATCTTCAAATTGTCCTTGGTGTTGATGAAAAAGCTGAAATTATCATGCTTCATTTCAACAGGGGGAGGAGAAAATGTATAATCCTAACTCCTACTCTTATTTAGAAGCTGAATAATTGCTAAAAAGAGTGTCACTGGTAGTTATTCACAAATCACTAATATTTCAGTTTCATGTAAATTAAGGTTTATTCTTAAATGGCTATAACTCCACTACTTTGATTTAATATGTACTGAACATATATTTTATATCTGAAACTTTTAACATTTACATCACATTTACTGTTTACAACAATTCCGTGTGTCAATAAGGACACTGATCCCAAGGAGCTCATGACCTTTCTCAGGTCACATTCATGGAACTAGTAAGCAGAGAATGGTCAAACTACCACATAGTTGCACTCATCTCACATGCTAGTAAAGTAATGCTCAAAATTCTCCAAGCCAGGCTTCAGCAATACATGAACCGTGAACTGCCAGATGTTCAAGTGTTTTAGAAAAGGCAGAGGAACCAGAGACCAAATTGCCAACATCCACTGGATCATCAAAAAAGCAAGAAAGTTCCAGAAAAACATCTCTTTCTGCTTTATTGACTATGCCAAAGCCTTTGACTGTGTGGATAACAATAAACTGGAAAATTCTGAAAGAGATGGAAATACCAGACCACCTGACCTGCCTCTTGAGAAATTTGTATGCAGGTCAGGAAGCAACAGTTAGAACTGGACATAGAACAACAGACTGGTTCCAAATAGGAAAAGGAGTAGGTCAAGGCTGTACATTGTCACCCTGCTTATTTAACTTCTATGCAGAGTACATCATGAGAAATGCTGGGCTGGAAGAAGCACAGGCTGGAATCAAGATTGCTGGGAGAAATATCAATAACTTCAGATATGCAGATGACACCACCCTTATGACAGAAAGTGAAGAAGAACTAAAAAGCCTCTTGATGAAAGTGAAAGTGAAGAGTGAAAAAGTTAGCTTAAAGCTCAACATTCAGAAAATGAAGATCATGGCATCTGGTCCCATCACTTCATGGGAAATAGATGGGGAAATAATGGAAACAGTGTCAGACTTTATTTTTTTGGGCTCCAAAATCACTGCAGATGGTGACTGCAGCCATGAAATTAAAAGACGCTTACTCCTTGGAAGAAAAGTTATGACCAACCTAGATAGCATATTCAAAAGCAGAGACATTACTNAAATAATGGAAACAGTGTCAGACTTTATGTTTTTGGGCTCCAAAATCACTGCAGATGGTGACTGCAGCCATGAAATTAAAAGATGCTTACTCCTTGGAAGAAAAGTTATGACCAACATAGATAGCATATTGAAAAGCAGAAACATTACTTTGCCAACAAGGGTCCGTCTAGTCAAGGCTATGGTTTTTCCAGCAGTCATGAATGGATGTGAGAGTTGGACTGTGAAGAAGGCTGAGAGCCAAAGAATGGATGCTTTTGAACTGTGGTGTTGGAGAAGACTCTTGAGAGTCCCTTGGACTGCAAGGAGATCCACCCAGTCCATTCTGAAGGAGATCAGCCCTGGGATTTCTTTGGAAGAAATGATGCTGAAGCTGAAACTCCAGTACTTTGACCACCTCATGCAAAGAGTTGACTCACTGGAAAAGACTCTGATGCTGGGAAGGATTGGGGGCAGGAGATGAAGGGGATGACAGAGGATGAGATGGCTGGATGGCATCACGGACTCGATGGACCCGAGTCTGAGTGAACTCCGGGAGTTGGTGATGGACAGGGAGGCCTAGCGTTCTGCGATTCATGGGGTTGCAAAGAGTTAGACACGACTGAGCAATTGAACTGAACTGAACTGATGATGATTTAATTCATGTTCCAAGAGATTATTCACAAAACAGGTTGATATTCTTTAGAAATCATCCTAGATTTCAAAGTTTTTAAATTCCTATCTTAATTAGAAATGACACAAATGATTGAAACTTTTTTTTTTCAATTTTCTTCCTTTATGTCTTTTGGGTTTGATCAAAAGTATTGCCAACATTGTAGATATTAATCATAAAATTAAGATTTCTTTATAGCTCAAGGAAGCTTTCACAGAATATTTAAAGCAATAGATTTCTGTATGAAAAAAAGGAAAAAAAATACCTTAGTGTTTTTACTAGAACAAAGGTATGGCTTTAAGCTTTGGAGAAAAGTAAACTGCACAATACATTCCAAGGATACGTGCTCAAATTTTCCTCCAACTCTTTGAGATCCTTTAGATAATTTTTTTTTCTTTTAAGTGACTTTATGAAAAAGGACAATTCCCCTGCTGCAAAATGTATCTCTGGAAGCCAAGTAAAGTAGCTCTTAAATGAATATGATTATGCTATACCAAAAGATGCAAATATGTCATATTATTTATATGCTGCTTTGGTTTTAACTTCTGAAATAAGTGCGTGTGTGCTCAGTCACGTCCAACTCTTTGCAACCGCATGAACTGCAGCTCCCCAAGCTCCTCTGTCCATGGGATTTCCGTTGGCAAGAATACTGGAGTGGGTTGCCATTTCCTCCTCCAGGGGATCTTCCTGACCCAGGGATCAAACCCACATCTCCCGTGTCTCTCCTGCATTGCAGGTTGATTCTTTACCACTGAGCCACCAGGGAAGTCTCTGAAATAAGGCAAATGTCAAACATTACAGTTCAAATCTTATTGTATTTTGACTCTAAATTTCTTTTTTCCCTTCCCTTTTACTGTCCTTTCCATGTCTGAACTATAGCTTTATCTACTGCAGAAAAAGAATTTGTCTCAATCACTATCACACTTTCAGATTCATCAGCCAGGGACCTTGGATGTAAAATCCTATACAGTAAGCCTCATGTTGCCAAGTTCCTTAGCATTTCTAATAATACAAAGTCTTCCTTTTTCATATCAGTGACCTTATTCTTTCCGTGTTATTTAGCTTCCACCCTCTTCCTCACAAAACAAGCCAATATAAAAATTGATTTACCATTGACCTTAAGCCATGTAAAGGTTTTCCTTCTGATGTTTTCTGTCAGAAACTCTAACAGGCAGTTTTAAACTTAGATTTTGTGCGTACTGACATA